>CABPRJ010001433.1:122576-177553 GCA_902439185.1 Cinara cedri | reverse complement strand
AAAAAAAAACCGGGGAAAAAAAAAAAAAAAAAAAAAAAATGGAAAACCGCTCCGACGGAAACGCGCGCGCGCGTACCAGGTGCGATCCGGGTGCGGGGCGCGTGTTCCGGCGGCGCCCCTCGCTCGGGGCGGGCGGCACGCGCGCGCGGTTTCTTATCGTCCGCGCGCGCGTGTGTGTCTACTGCCGCAGTCTTCGCATTCGTCGCGCGGGGAGACTCGTTATTGGCGTAGTGACGACGGGAAAGAAAACGGCAGCTGCCTCGGGAAGAGGGCGAAAACCCCGGCGAAAAAAAAAAAAATAATAATAATAATAAAACGCTACGCCCGGACGACGACGTTTTCACGTCGTACCGCGCGTTAGCGTGTGCCTACCGCCCTCCCCCTGGAAAAAAAAAAAAGAGCGCGAACGGCTAGCCAGAGGACAGCTGCTCGCGGCCCGACGACGACGACGACGGGCCGGTCTCCTAGTCGCCGAGCAGCTGCCGCAGGTATTATTATTATAATACGCGTCGTAGTCGTCGTCTACGGTTTTTTTTTCTCCGTCTCGGCCCTTTTATTTTTGTGTTTTTTTTTTTTTTCTTTCCCCCGCTGTTGTTGTCTTTATTCTCTAATACCCGCGCGGTTCTCCGCCGCGCTAAGACGATTGCAGCAGCGGCACAGCGGCTATTATACGCGTACGCCGCTGCAGCAGCCCCGCGCGAGAGCCGTTACGCGCGCACACAAGGTGCAACAACTATTATTATAAATACCGGCGGCGGCGCGCACCTTGCCGACGAGGTGCCCGCCAGCGTGTAAATTGTACGCGGGTACACGCACGCGACGCGACGGACCATCTGCCGGCGCCGCCGAAAGAACCGCCGCCGGTTTGGCGCGTGTCAGCCGTCGCCGTTACGGCCGTACTTACGCGCGCCTACAGTGTAACGTTGTTATATAGGGCGGAGTAGCCGCCCGTGGCCGTTTTCAGACGTCTTTTCCGTTAGCGTTCCCGTCCGATCCGCCATCATCCGTCTACGGTCGTTGACGAAAATTCAACGCTAAAACGATAAGTGCGTATACATTGTTTGCACTCGCCGTTCACCAATACCCGGTTCGAGTTTCGAAACAACTCTCGAGAACACTGTGGAACGAACGATGTAAAATACAAATATTTTCAATTTCGCATTTTTTTTTTTTTCCCGTTCCGCGGCCGTCCTATTTTTGATTTTTCATTAATATTTATATCACTCGGTTAATTTGTTAATGCAGACGAATTTCAATCGCTGCGAAATTACGCCGTTTACGAATAAAATAAAAACGAATGGTCGTAGAAGGCCGTGAAGGTGGCGACTCTGCCCTATGTATGATTCTAGTAGGTAAAAATAACCAAACTGAAATAGCTAAGTCCATGATGTCCAACGCTAAAAATTATCTGATTATTATTTGATCTTAAGACCATTATATATGAAAAAAAAAAAAATGATGAAATTACATTTTACTTTCCCCCGCCCCCCACTAAGTACAACTTATAATGAACGTCTTGTTGAATTGTCAAGCATTGCTGTTTAGTCGAACAATTTTATCCACTTAGCACCTACGAATGAAAAACTACGTGACAAAACTAGTTAACGTAAAATGCCTATAAATTGATCGAAAATATTTTCAGAATATTTTGAAAATGTTACCACGTCTAGAAAACGCTAATTTAAGCTTTCTGTCAACATTTCAAATTTCTGCGAATATTATTATCTGAATTACAACAACAACTAAACAAAATTTAAAATATTGAAATGTTTACTAACCGTAAACTATCCCGTGCTTTTTACGATTTTTCCCGGTTTCACTCAATTATTATTGAGAAAACTCCGCGAAAATAAAAAAAAAAAAACGACCTATTTACTTACCATCTACACTAAAAATACAACAAAAACGGTCTCATGTCATTTTTCAATTGGAGCAATTTGTCTGTTCAAAAAGTTTTTTACAGACAGAAAAGAAAACACACACCATAGTGAAATCAATAATCCCTCGCTCCGCCCCGAAACTAAAACAAACAATTAATACAATAATACTATTACTTATTGTAGAATACTATACTTAAATACAAATGCAATAGTCTCGAAATAAAAGTGACGATATTCGAGTACAAAAATGGTGGAGGCGAGAGACGAAAGTCGAAACTGCCAAAAGTCACGTCCTTAAGAATAATATCGCCACAGGAAAACCGAAAAAAAAAAATCACAAAAGGCTGCAATAGTTCCAGTATTTTTGAGAATTATTCGTGCGAAAAATCCCGAATAAAGGTGGCTCGTGAACCTCTGTAAATTTGGACATAGGTATACAATCAATTAATGACAATTGGCAATCAATCATTTAATATGATTTGTATTTGAGTCCATATAACTCAGCGCGCAGTTTTGTGCGTAGTAATTGGTTGTTTAAACATGATAACAAAGAAATAAACAAAGATTTGGTTTTTTTTAATTTTCTCTAACTTTATCTAAATTCGTTGTGGTTTCACATTCGCTAGGTTTTCTATGTTCACACTTATATAGGACACTAACTTCCTTGGAACATTATGATGGTAGGGGGAAACAAAGATATTTCACCATATTTTTCCTGTTCGCTTTTTTCATCTAAAATAATAAACAAAAATTACTATAAAATATCGTAATTCGTATATGGCGTCACGAAATCGGTTCGATTTTTTTTCGGCGGGACGTCGTCGTGATGGTATATTATATGATAGCCGCCCCCGCTGCGTGGCCTCGTGCAGTTTATAATTATCAAAAGAAACGATATTTGTCCGTTGTATTTTCACGGATCATTTATTGACGCTCGAAAGTGTACGACGACAATGAAAGAAGAAAGAAAAATAGTTCGTGACGCCACAATACAAATAACAACAGTCTTAGGATTCTACCGTACCCGTGCGGTAGACGACGCAAAAAAGATAACAATTGGACGAGAAAACATACTCACCTAACCCATAAGTGTATTTAATATAATAAAAGAAATATACGGCCAAAAATGTACAGGAGACAATAATTTTACATTTTTTTTTTTTTGTCAGACAAACATAGGACAAAGCGTCGAAGTCGAATTTTAGATTATAAACGGGTCGCGAGATTATAATATTCGTGTTCGTTCTATTTGTTTTATTCTGTATCACAGAAGTTGTCAGGTTACAAAAAGCAAAATATCTTTAGCGAGTTAACTGTAGGATAGTTTAAATACTTCTAATAATTTTAGGACTTATGTTAGTATACTTCTTATGGTCCATATGAATTATTGAACGTTGTATTTAGATTTTAATATTTTTAAAAAAGGTACTGCTGATGATTATGGAATTAATAGTATTTGATAAAATTGACTTGCGTTACTCGACTTAAATTTCCATTGCCGGGTTAGGTATATAATATAGACAAAAAGATTCTAAGATTTATTCATCGTTTATAAATTAGAAATGAGCGGTATTATTAAACAAATGCTAGATATCATGCAAAATATGCACTTATATGTATTGAAAAAATGTATACCAGTAAAAAAAGAAAAAATTAATAAACATTAATTGTTTAAAACTATATAACGGACAGTAGGTATCAATTTGTTTTTAAGTAGGTTGCATTATCAAATTATCCATACTCAATGAAATAAATAAAAACTTAAAGTAAATTATAAAATTAAAAACGGACAATATGTGTATCTGACATCAATATTCATAAATAATGATAACAACTAAGATAAGTGCGATTTTCGTGAAAACACGTAAAAGCACGGTCCGTCATGAGTCGTAATTACACTTATGCAATTATTTTTTTACTTGATAACACCGTTGATAGTGTTGCTAAACAAATATTTTCCTGAATCGTGAAGTACCATTGTCGTGATATTTATTATTGATCAATATATTAATTCTTATTTTTATTGTGTATACAAGCTATCTGCCTGGCTTTGCCCGTGAAATAAAATGGTTCCTAAATAAAGTTAATAGATAAATGATCATTAAATGTTATTACCATAGACACGCGTACAGCACAGGGATTACACTAAATAACGAATAACAATGTTTTTGTATTTTCATCCGTGTTACCAAAGTTACCCACAAATCAACAAAAATAATTAGATTTTTATACTCAACATCGAATTTTAGGGAACGGTATTCAAAACAAGAGGCGGATTTCAATAGCTCTAAACCTTCTCCGGACAACACGGACCAACTTCCCAAAATGTCGTGGCGTTCGGATGAATGGTGTAGTAATGCATAACAGACAAACAGACGGACATTCGTTTTTATATTATGTATAAAAATGAGATAGAATAAGATATCATTATTGTATTTATTTACACTTAGAAGGAGAAAATAGTTTACTGAGAGTACGTATAAAATATACATATTATATGAATGAATAACAAAATATCCCTTATCCCTTAGAACCGCGTACATCAATACTATGTAAAACAAAATTCGTTCTATGAAATCTGTTTGATTTGAAAAGTCTACGTTTTGAGCCCTTATGATAGGCGCATATACAATTTTTATGAACTTGGATGTTCATACCGACAAAATAATATAATATTCAAATAATGTGCATTTGCATATTACGCAAAAAATTATTCTCGTCTCTAATCACGATTATTATTTATTATATCTTTTCTCGTAGCAAATTCCCGGATTAGCCACTAGTTTTGTCTACACAATTTATTGGCTGTAGTATATTAGGTATATAGCCAGTGCGCCGGGGAGGTAATTTTTTTCGGCCCTCGTATGTAATTTTCTTAAGAATTCGTAATACCCGAATGTGTTGTTTCCACCTTAAAAACGCATGAAATAACAAACTTGCGATCAGCAAGCACAACATTGTGCTATTAGTTTTAATACACGTGTATGAGTATGTGAAGTATCACAATTTAAGAACGCTTGTATATCGCTTGAAAATTAAAATAACGGAAAAAGATTGCCGGCATCGCGTAGATTATGTTCTTATCTTTAAGTTTGATATACTAGGTCAGAAAGCACAGGCCGCAAACTTGCTCTTGTTAAAGCTAAACGCAAATTGCATGCGTCGTATGCTTGTAAAACGAAGACACCACACATGCGGGTATAACGTCCTCTTAAAATAGGTGGTCACAGTAGCGAAAATGTATTTTTATACTTCCGACAGTACTCGGGATCTCTAATAAGCCTAAAACAAAAATTATTAAATTAAATTACAGACAGAGACATTTACTGTGTTTCAAAGGACGTAACCAAGAGGGGAGGTAGAAGCCTATAGTCTCCCTCACGGGCTGTTGCCTCTAGAACAAGACTGGAACCAACTCAAATTTATCTATATTATAATTATAATTTATATATTTGAAGTGTGACCACTTTTGGGTAGTAAAAAATCATCTTTATACGATGGAAGGACTGTGGTGTTCTTCAATATCATTTTTCGCTTTGCCACTAAATAGATGTGTCAGTATAGAATTATTTAAGTTTTAGATAATTTTCAAAGCAACGGAGCCATATTTTACTTGATGCCTTTTAAGATTTATCCATTTAATTACTGGAGTTTAAACTCCAAGACTGCCTTATTTCGATTTTGTGCTACATAAAACATAATTTTCTGGTGTTAATATCTCCAATACGTTCGGTGCAATACTGCAGCCATATTTTAATATATGGCTATCTTAAAATTAACGCAATGCAGCCACATCTCAGAATAAACTTCAAACCGCTTTTTCTCAAAACTATAAATTTTGAGTTGTGGCAGTCTTGTCCTAGGGTTGCGAATTATATTCAGTTTCACGGTTTGAGTGTCGTCTATACGTTTCTGGTTATTTCTTCCACTCTCAAAATGAGCGTTTTCTCCACTGAACCGTATGAAAACGATTTAATGATGAGCACTGAAAATGGAAACAATTGATTCATGTAAATAAAATAAAGAGACATAAATGAAAATGATATATTTAACGTTTTCGTTCGAAATTCTCCCGTAGAAAGATGCGACTGTTATGGAGGGGAATAAGATTAGTTGCCAGTTATGCCGAGACACATATTATATTTTTATTTCTATATTAAATCGTTTTGTATTCATTCTCGTTTGTATAGCGTAGCATTTAGAATGCATATTGATAATGAACACACTTCGACGGCGACGGGACGGCAAAATGTTACTGCGACGAACGCGTAGCGTCGGTTTTTTTTTCGTTGACAAAATCGATGTCGTTTTATCGGTTTAATTCGGTAAAACGATAATCGTGGTGCTAAATAAGCACCGGCCATATAATAATACAAAGGCGGCAGAGGGAAGACGTGTAAAATTGAATTTTTTTTTTTTTCTTCTTTCCAGATAACCTAATAACCTATAACCCGCTGGGCAACGTCCGGTCGACAGCTATATAATATAATATTATGTACTGCATTACAATCATAACAATAATACGTAAGTATGTATAAATATTTTTTCGAAAACCTTCGGACGGAATGGTACCATAGCGCGCACACAATAACATAATGCTGCACGTGAATATTTTTGTGTTTAGTGTGTGAACATGCGTCGATGACCAAGGCGGCGGCGGTACAATGTGTGCGGCCTTTTGGCCCCCCACGGCCGTTAATAATATTATATATTATGACGTCATTTCCGTTGTCGTGATAACGGCCGCAGCCGCCGACATACCCGTGATTTTTATGGTTCCGGGAAGTATTGTACAACGTGCACCGTCCAAAAGTACACGCGGTACAATATTGTGTAGGTTACCTACCGTGTTTTAGAATATTATTATCGTGCGCGATGTGCAATAAACGAACGTTTACGAATATTACGCGTCCACATTTTCGATAATCGGTTTCCAATCGAGAGAACTATATAGACAGTGGCGTATTTTACTTAGTTTTATAGGGGTGGGGGGGGAAGAGGAACACCAAAATTATTATACACAAGCTTATATTCTACCCTATTGATCTTACCGTGAAATGTTTTCATTTTTAATTTTGCGTCCCCAATCTCGCCCCCATCGCTGCCCCGAAAATTATTTTTCAACAATTATAGTTTTAGTCGAGATAACTAACATATGTTATTTTACGCTAAGTTTTACATTATATCAAATATGAGGAAAAGCTAAAATTAAATTACAAAAAAAAAAACAAACTAATGGAATTTGAAAAATTCGAAAGCTTTAAATGACTCTCCTGAACAATTTGGCATCTGTGGCGCATAATATTTTTAGCCTTTAAGCCATCGATATAATCGCAGACACGAATCAAAATAATTATATACACAATTTGAACGAGCAGCATTTTTTCGTAAAAACCATGGTTATAAAACGAAAATGGAGACCATGAAACCACATTTAAACTTGGACATGAATGGGTTCATAAATTATTCAAGTAGGGGAGGGATAATCAAAATGTATCCAATATCAAATTTATAGTCATGCGTCTTATTCCATAGTGCAGTGCCTAATTATATTTTATTAAAGTGTACTCTGTGGGAGGTATTTACCATATTAGGTCCTCCATCCATCCTCGAGCTTCCTATTCGATATGATGACTTTCTACTTCACGTTTTATGACGAATTTCTTCAAGCTATCGTGACGCACTAGATGCGCCCTATTATATTATTCCTTCTAACTTGTATAATATTGTGTTTAAGTTCTAGTTTTCCATTATTTATACTGTTAAATACTTATTTGGTTGTTATTCTTTCAATCCATTTAATCGTAAGCGGTTTTCAATGACACCACATCTATAAAAAAAAAAACTTCAAAGTTTTCTTTTTTTCTTCTGTACAGATTGTCCAAGTTTCGTAGTCATACAAAGCCGCACGCCGCACATGCACTTTAAAAGATATGACATTCACTATAATGTAATATTAAAAAAAATCTGGAACCTTTTTTCCGTTTACCCGTGGAATACCTCTTGAGCATTAATTTTCAATAACCACGGCGTGCGTTTGTATTAGCGAGTACTCCATTAATACTTAAAAGCGCACCGTGCTTAAATGTAAGTACCTATATTATTATTATAATTTGTAAATTTATATTTTCCATTATTATTTACTTGTTAGTTCGTTTTACAAACGTGGTTTATTAAAAAATATACGAGTATATTAGGTGAAAAATCATTTTCTCATCGCTTTTGAGAGTATGCGAAAACGTTTGACCGCGAATTAATAATGATGGGCACAGTGTGTAATATTTTCCCACGATATTTTGACATTTTTTTCTCAAAAGCCGTACGCAATGGAAACGGATAGGTAAAGACGGTGAATCGATCGCGAGTTTGGAAATAATAATATAATCGTTCTTCTTTAACGTGAGCAAGTTGAATTAATATATGATGGTAAAAACGGCGGTTGCACCGGCATCCAATCGAAACAACCTTTGAAGGAACATGATAAAAAAAAATATAATAATAATTCTATAAATAAAAAAACTCGGTCGGCGGCGGCGGAGCTCGTTATCACGTGCCGCGTTAATGCGGTCGTGTTTCGTTTCGGAGACGGCGACGCTTGATTTTTTTCTTTCTTTTTTTTTATTCATTCTCATTAATAAAAACGTTGCGCAAAACCGATCCGTATAATATGTATAATGTATATCGTGTACAGGGTAATCCATT
Source organism: Cinara cedri (assembly GCA_902439185.1). Lineage (NCBI taxonomy): Eukaryota > Metazoa > Arthropoda > Insecta > Hemiptera > Aphididae > Cinara > Cinara cedri. The sequence continues at coordinate 168,971 of CABPRJ010001433.1, read as the reverse complement.
TATCACGAACAGCCAGCGATTTTCTCGGAGGATTTGAAGTGATGAATTTGAATTCTTCTTTTTTTTCAAATCTTTACGGAATCGTTTATTTTAACGCTGTTTTCAATTTAATCCCTAATTCGTACGTCTTGAATGAGTATATCCATTTGATTTGTAAACATAAATTATCCTCCTCCCTTTTTGAGTTATACTTGTTTAAAACTTAACCCGGAGGGAACGGTAAGAAATATTATATGCATTTTTAGAATTTTAGATAATAAACTGACATCCCTTCCCTACTCTGCGTGACTTATAACTTTAAATTACTTACTTTTAATTTATAAACCGTAAATCCGATATTATAGGGTTATACGTATCAAAGTATTCTGGGTTTAGAAGAGGTGGAAGGTTTTCTATTTTTAAAGCCGAACGTGTTTACTCGTTCAAGGGATACAACGAGTATAGGGGTAACAAATTGAAAACAGCGTTAAAACAAACGATTCCGTGTCCATATAACGACTGGACGAAAAATAAAAATAAAATTCACGTAAAATCTAATGATAAAATCAACGGTTTGTTCGCGGAACGTGGGTCACACTGTATAACACTCTCCTCCTCACCGCTAATTGCGCATGGTCGGTTCCAATCGCTTCGGACAATAATGAGAAAATTCGATTTCGATATATTATTTTCTTCTTGTTATAGAAGCACTTACCTATATTTGCCTCTGTGTCTTTTTAGTACCTAGAGAAAATGTATTCACTTTTTTTTCTTTTTTTTTTTAACATAATTTATTGTAATAATTTAATGGGTACGTTCCTTTCGTTCGCGGAATTTATCATCACTATTATTACGCAATAAATGCTGCTGTCCCGAATAATATTATTGCACGCGCATTGTTATAGCGAGTTTTTCGAGGTTGTGATTTTTAAAGTTATGGGTATATAGGTATACTTAGGTATAATAATAATACTATAAACTACAAAAGAAGACCGCTATCGAATTTTTATATGTACGACGACGGATTACGAACGATGCGAGAAATCGTTAAAACGTACATTTTTTATCCCTTTTTTTTTTTTTGGTACGTATATAATAAACATATTATATAGGTTTTTTATCGATTTAAATCGGACAAGAAATCCGTGCATATCCAAGGGACGGAAAATTTGAAAACCGTAAAAAAACAGTTTTAACTATTGTAGTACCCACAAAATACACATTAATATCTACTCTTTAAAAAATAATAAATATTGCAATTCGACAAACAAAGTATGCTATCAATGATATTTAGAATCTTTCTGAAAGACTCGATAGTATTTTCGAATTAATTTATCATATTTGGTGTATACATCATGTACTATTTAAGTACGTCATATTCTATCGGGTACATATAATATAATGGAGAGAGGGGGGTTCAAAAGTGGTTTAAAGGTAAATAAACTTAACATGTTGAGCTTCGTAGAACTTAAGTATATGGAGCGTTTTTCAAATTCAGGGGGAAGGAGTGAACCTCTAAATCTCCCCTGTATACGTGTCTGCCTACTTGACTTTTCAACAAAATATCGAATCGGCCATCGGTCAAATATAAATTATATGATTCCGCACACCCGGGCGAGCAAAAAAACAATTTAATATTAATATAATATACAAAAAGATTCAAAGTACTCGTATAAAAACGTCTTTACAATCGTAATAACCCCGACTCGAAACTTTAAGCGCTAAAACATACTGAAATATGTGTATGCGTTTGTATGCGTTAAAAGTCAACAAAATATGCGTTACAACTTACAGTATGTAATGAAAATTAGGACAATCTGTAAAAATATACTATTTATTGTTTGAACCTCAATGACGGGTAATACTTTTTGCCTATCGTAGCCTAAAAAAAAGTAAACGAGCGCGAACTTTTCCACGATATTTAAACTCATAAAAACGCATATTATATATTTATTAAAAATTTTCAAATTTGATTTTATGTAAATACCTACACCAAATTATTTTGGATGCGATTTTGCGCCAAATTTTTGTTTACTATTTATACACTTAGAGACGTTACTATGACAATAATATTAATATAATAACTAAATTTTATAGTTATAATATTACTTATGTACCCAGTATTCAGAAGACTGCTGGAAAACATTCTAATGCGTGCAAATTGGACTTTTTTTTTCGAAAAACCTCCAACTAATAATATTATAATAATTTAATCGAATTGAGCATGTACGGCCAGGCGGTTTGTAGATAAAAAATATGTTTTTTTTTTAAAAAAAATAGTAATAAATTCTACTTCGGTTGTCCTTGGAGACCCCTTGGAGGCGGTATTACGCAGAACTACGCGGTTCTACTGCGATTATAACGCGTAATATATCTTTTAAAATATACGCGTACAATTGTTTTTGCCTATATAATTTTATTTTTTCGATAATTTTATCGCACAACTAGTAGATTGGTTGGTACCCGGTTGTAATCCCGAGTATACAGGATGATATTTTGTACCATGAAATTATCTACATAGATTCTGAGTAAAATCGATTGTTTTTTCCCCATTCGTTGTATAGCCAGTAATAATAAATATGATCTTATTGAACAATATTTTCAAACTGTACCTTATTATTACCTGTACCTATACTATAAACACATATTGACTTTTGATTTTCAAATAGCATCCCTTATTTTCAAACCGGATTCGAAAATACTAACAAAGAGTTATCATCTAAAATTGAAAAGAGAACAACATTACCCTATTCTACGAATCCTGTTTTAAACCGTATCATAGACGGTATAAGTATCCGATATTACAGTGTTCAGGTAATTCATTTGTATCAACAAAAACCAAAATAAATAAATCAAAAAACGTCGAAATGTTTTTAAAATGCTAATATAAAACGGAAAATGATAAAATGATTTTAGGTTTCATGATTTTTAGATTTTGAGTGAAGCGAGAAATGTATTGGTTTTATAATGATGTTTATTTTATTTTATTTTTTAAGCTGTGCAGAAATCTTTGATTTTCCAAACGGTTTTCATAATAATTGGTAAAAAGCGTAGAAAGAACAAGACAATTTACGAAAATAATGGTTTTATTATTTTAAATTTTTTTTTTTTATGTAATTTAGTCAAATATTCACAGTAACTTGAAATTCGGACAGAAAACTTACATTTACAGTGAAAGTACCTATGGTCAAATTTTAAAAATATTTGTGCCATTTTAAGACTATTTATGGACAATTTAATTTTGCAAGTTTTTACATAATTTTTATTCGATAAGTACTCTGTGGATAAAATTGTTAAACCTAACCTTACTGGATTTACCAAGAAAAATAATTTTTGGAAACTTCTAAAAATTGTAGAAAATAAATGTATAAAATGGCTATATTTTGTGTTTTGTAAAAATTTAAATGTTTAAAAAAAAAAATTATAAAATATAAGAATCATAGCTTATTACTAAAAAAATACTTAAAATAATGAACAGAATAAAAGTTATCTCATTATATATCAGATCTCTGCGGGATACATTCAAGCAATTTTACGACTACAAGAAATACTATCGATTTTACACTAAGCGAAATGTTATTACTTTGATAACTATAATTTAATTAAATAATATTTTATTTTTCGTCTTGAAATTTAATATCGTTAACGGTGTCGTTATTCCATCAGGAACACGTCTGTAAATGTTTACCACTTTTGTCGAAACTTCCAACACCTAATCAATAATAGTAATTAACTAACTCGACAAACTTTATGATATTTTATATAGTGCAGATGATATGAAGTATTAATTATATGGGTTAGGATAACCGCAAAACACATTAAAAATTGAACAATAATTACACTCTTAATATAATAAGTAATTGGGATATCCAATTTCTGCTAAAAAAAAAAAAAAAAAACCAATATCGGTTTAATGTAATAAGAGCTAATACTACTGACAGGTGGTGTGCCACTGTTATACGTCGAAAGTTGGGAAGATAGATTATATAGAACAATTTAATTTATACCTATGTGTGCAACGATAATTTATTTCTAATAAAAAACGATTTTCGGATGTTTTGAAATACCGAATGTGATTTTTAAGATTTTCATCAAAATTTTATCTTAAAACGTTTAAATAGAAAAAAAAAAAAAACGAATGCATTATGAAACACTTTTTTTGAGTGGTTTTCATTTGAACGAATCAACCCAAAATCATGTATCGTTTGGGTTAATTTATACATATCATTTGTGCGAAATTTATATGGCCTTTTAATATGTCTAATACATCATTTGGGCGAGCTTATATTCAGTGGCGGCACAAGATTTGCGGCGCTCTGGACAATGCTTTAGTTTAACTAATAATTGTTTACCTATATAATAATATATACCACGGGGCCCATTAAAACCAAAACAAGTGCGGGGCCCTGGACTTATGTCCCATTAGTCCTCCTCTAGCGTCGGCACGGCTTATATTATATATAGTGTTTGAAGTCTGAAGTATTGGATTTTCAATAATTATTTCAATACTTGGTCTTACTGTCTCATAAACATAAGCTTCCCGCCAACTTAGGCGTTTAATAATAAAGACATCATGTTTTGTTGAAGTCAAATAATAATATAATATATACAATTTTACAAGACACAAAAAAATAAAAATAAATTCAATTTAATTCTCTAAAAAAATTCTCTCGTTTTTTCTTACGTAAAGTTACCTATCTTAACCCATTATATCCTCAAGTATCTATATGGTAACGTACAAATTTTTACAAAATATCGAAATATTCATATATACAAAATTAAAAAATTATTTTAACGTTTTTTGTTTAAAGATGAATATTAATCATAAATTATGAAAAACAAATTTTAAAACATCATACAACTTACAAACATAAATTTACTCAAACAATCGGTTAAATTTTCGCCTTAACGATTTATGATTTTCACAGGTAAATTTTAGGTCATTCGCCCAAATGAATGACGCCCCTCGTTTTTTAACTTCAGACAGGGTTGAGAATACCGTGTATAAACCGTGTTATACGTTACACGTATAATACATCATGTAGGTGTAAAACATACAAAACTTATAAAACTATAAAACTAAAACATATGAATTCTTTATGTTCATCTACATGTTTATATTCTATGAAATATATTATTGTTCGCTTAATTAAACGAATATCCATTGATTATTAGTTTATAACTTTTTTTTTTATATAATATTTACCTTATGTTTTACCTGTACTAATGTATTGGTATTTTCAATTCTGTATTAATATTAAAATGTTTAATGTTTACATATATTTCGGTTCAACTGGATAATAATCAAATAAAAAATAGTAAATTAATCAAAACATTTAATTGTAAAAACAGTTCCGTCTCAGCTACACATCAAAGCTAATACATGAATGAATTAATACAAATCGCATCTATATTGATAAATGTATTTAAATTAAAATAAAACAATTGTCCTTTTTATCATTATTTAAAAATGTAAAATATTAATGTCATTAATAATTATTAATAAAGATATACCTATTAACTTTCGAAATTACAACCCATTAGCTGCTGTTCAGTGTAGCCATAATAAAAAAAAATCAAAACATTTATGTACAGTATAAAACTACTTGGTTTTATACGTGTTTTATAAGTTACCGTAATATTTATTATTTATTTTTTATTATTTCATTTATTTCACACCCCAAAGGGGTGATGAGTACAGAATAATACTATATGAATAAATAATACGTAAATACTTCAAATTACTTAAAACTATGTAAAACTATTAGAATACAATATTCCTTAACTCAATAAGCGAATCGAAACAAAAATTAAATTTCAATATGTTATTGTCAAAGTCGATACTCCGGACTATTAGTAATTAAGTTGCTAGAGCAATGAGGAACATAAAAAGGAGGATTATTCCTTGAATCAGAAGGTATCCTAAAATAAATTTTTTTTTAAAACTTGGATCAAATTAACTGTCCATTAATTAGCTTGTAAATAAAAACAACATCATTAAACAAGCAATTATACGTTAAAACCCTACCTTTAAGTACAACTTATGATGAACCCCGACATCCCGTGTTAAATTATAGAGCGTTTTTGCTGTGCTAGCATTTGTATCTACATAAAATCAAATCAAAATTTAAAATACTCAAACATTTCAAATGGTTATAAATAGCTTAGAAATCGACAAATTGTTATGGAAATTATACCGAATCTAGAAAATATTAATACAAATTGTCCAGCGAGTGTTCTTTATTGTTATTTTATTATTAATAACGGGAGGAGCCCAGAGTACAGAATGAAAGAAAACAAATTAAAAACGATAAAATATTTTAATATTAATTTTAATTAGGTAGCAGTGATTGAATTTGATGAGCTTGAGAGAGTATTGGATAGACCCATTAAACGGGCAAGCTGATTATACGGCAATAATTTGTAGTACGTTTGGGTATTACATAGAGAGTGAGGGAGCGAGTGGAGCGCTGGGGAACTCGGAAATTAATACAGGAGAGGAGGGAAGGTGCATTAAATGAGCCATTTATAAATTTAGCTAAAAAACGTAGATTGTCATCAGTATGTCTATTGGCTAGGTTAGACAAGCCTAACTCCAGGAGAACAGGGGAGTAGTCGTGAATGGGGTGGGTAATTTTCAAAGAAAAACCAGCGAAAGACAGAAAGCGTCTTTGGACTCTTTCTAAAGTAGATGAGTTGGTAGCAGTATATGGATCCTAAAGAACGTAACCATACTCGAGTACGGGTCAAAAAATATTGTACAGTACACATAGTCTTGAGAGGTTGCAGGTTTCTACGATTATGCTTTACTGAATCAAAATTAACAAAACAAAATCGAAAATAACAGAAATCGCAAAACTTCGTATACGTATTTCCGTTTTTCCGACGTTTTATCCGGGGTTTTCCACGTAATTATGAAGACCACAAAGAAATTCGAGAAAATGACATAGAAACTACCCCTGGAGTTAATGATATCAGCCAAATTTCCGATACAGAAATTATTTAGAGACTAAAAAAAAAATGCAGTACACATTATAGGTATAGTAAAACCTCGCAACGCTCGTCAAAATCAAAAAATAAACTACTCGAAGGAGTTGATTCAATCATAATATGATCACTCGAATTAGTTCATGTGATACTCACGTGTTTTAAAAATGAACTTTTCAAGGTCTATTACGTGTAAACTTTATATGTTACCGCGGCGATGTAGGAACGTGTGGACAAATTTATAAAAAAAAAAAAAAAACTAGACAATAGATTAAATAATACATTTTAATAACACGATGTGTAGTGTGTACCACGAGACACAGAAATAGGTGTGACGTGTATTATAATGATAATAGGTAGGTATGGAAATCTTCTTAGACGTCACGTCAAATACTTACAATTCTTTAAATTCCGTTTACACTATTGGTCCATATTATACTTGTATAATGCCTATAGGTTTTGTCAATGAGTCTGCGACCGCGTCATCTTCGACAATAAAGATCATCGTTATTCGTTATTATTGTTATTAGGTATTGCATAACGCCATTCATCCAACAGTAAACGCGATATTATAATTATTGTTATATCGGACGGATAATTTGTTATAGAATTGCGAAAAAAAAGAAGAAAAAAAGTCGGTACTGTTATAACGGGTGTGTCGCTGTCTTAGGAGCAAAGCTGGTCGGGAGAATATATAGAGCGGCTTAATTTATATTTGTACGCAGCGACGATAAACCGTTGCTAACGAAAAACGATTCTGAGCTGAGTACTATTAGCCGTGTTTTGTCGACGTAATACCCATATAATAATCAACAAACATTACAAAAAATATCGCCAGTTTTTCCCATCATGCACTAAGAAGACTACGAGAAAAATCAAAAATTTACCTCCTCGATCAAAAATGCTACAAGAACGGTCCTATGAAATATTTTATCGTATAGTATAAAACCAATGCGTTTCTCGTTACACGCTCAGAATCGAAAAACCCCATCAATTCCTATACCGCCGGGCGGACATCATCGTCCGTAAGTCGAACTTCGCTACCGAGTTATTCATAACAGTGTCTTATTATAATAATATAAACGAATTAGTATTTCGTATACGTATTTCTACGTGGTTTTTTTTTTTTCCATTCTGTGATTATAATATGGAAATTCCGTTCCGCGATAATGAAATGCAACTGCATAGGTATAGTAATAAGAATATTATAATAGACATCGGGAGGGAACACGAAAACAGGACTATATAAGGAATCGTAAATAGGCCACACCTTTATTATAATATTATACATTTTTCGAGAAGGTGCCGTGTAAACACATTCCGTCAATTTTTCGAACGCGGAACTCGTACAGACGATGACTGCTGCCGTGGTGTCACTTTCGAAACAATAATTTTATCACTTGCGCGGTATTTTCAATTTCACCCCTAATCCCTCTCGTCCATATTTGTTGAATTTTCCCACCGACAATATATGACTATTTAACGATAATGCGCCGTTTGATTATATTATGATGTCTGATTATAGTTTTAATAAGTACCTAAAAAAATTTAGGTGGTTTTTCATCTCGACGGAAGACTTTTTTTTTTAGCATGGAATTGAAATCTGTGATTCTCTGTCCTTGTTTCGCACATCGCGATGGCCATTTAAACGTGTTTCATTTCCGACGTACCGGATTGATTTAGTGAAGTGATAATACAATATGAATACTTTTGGAAACTGATTTTTGGAATTCTTCTTCGAGTTTTCGCCATGATATCGACTTTCTCGCGGGTAGAGAAATATTTTAGGTACCGGAATTTTTCCATATTTAGTGTACCTACTACACTGTGTTTCTGCTGCACTGTTCACATCTGTATATTAATGTGTTATTTTCTTTTGTCTATCGGATTAAAATTATTAGAAGAATCATATACGAAGACTTGGCGGCAACAACCAGTCATATCTCCGTTTATTTTTATTTTCATTTTTTTCGAAAAAAACTGTTCACAAGGAACAAAAACATATTCGGACGTGTCTTGTTGTTGCGTTAAAAAAAAGACCATACATCTTCATTTGTATCACATCTCAGTATAAATTTGCCGATCGGATATGTCTGATTGTTGCACGAATCGACCCATTATTATCTATACATCTATTTTTTCTTTTAGTAATATAAGTTGAAAAATCGATTTTTGTCAAAATATAGAGATTTCTAGTAGTTTGCATTTGTCCGTATATATTTCCAACTAATAAGCGAAGAAAGTTTTTGTAAGCAGTGCTCGAATTGTGGGGGGAGAGGAGCGATAACGGAAGGAGTCCGCTTTCATTTTTTTTTTTTTTTTTTTTTTTTGTATAGATTTTGCATACTATCACTTTATTTAATTCATCCAGGAACGTTAAGAATGCTTTCATTGAAAGTATCTGTTTTCATTTATACAGCACAAAGCACCATGCACGTAGCCAGGAATCTCCAAAAAGGAAGCGTTATGAAAAATTATGTTAAAATTTTACAGAAAAAATGCAAAATATAGTTTTCATTATCACTATATATCAATATTAACATTAATATTATAATATCTTGAAATTCGCCGAGATAGACAAAAATATTGTTATCTTTATCGATGGAAAATAGTAACCATGGTCAATTATATCAATAACCGCGTTTAATGAATAACTGTAAACCACTTGTATCAATAATCAATCTTTGGTATCTTAATTTTTATAAAATGCAAACATTTTTATGTAAATTACATAGTTCCAAATGACTATATTGTTTAAACTAGTTTATCTTTCACCATTTTATTATATATAAGGTTTCATCATATATTTATAATTGACAAACACGATTCAATAGGGGAGAAGATGTTGCTAAACCTACAACAGCCTCCTCTCCCCCCTCCTCCACTCGCTACGCGTCACTGTAAGAGACGACTGTTCATTACATCCAAAATCAAATATGAGTTATCGATCTCCGGCTTTTAGATCTAGGAAAAATAAAGACAAAATAACGAAAAACTTTCCATGGTGTATTACTTTAATAACTAATAAGTTATTAGTTACGTGCCCCTACAGGCCAAAGGCGTAATTGCAGGGCACTACAATTATTTGCACTTGGTTGAATAATTTATACGAAAGTGCAATGGTCGTTATATAATTAGCGATCGTTTGCCAACGTTGACTAGTTTACATTATTGTTTTCTATTTGACAAGATAAATGGGGTAGGTGGGGGGGGGTAGGCGGATAAAGGTCCCTCAGCCATTCCCCCGGGCACATCGCTGTTATACCCTGCAGATATTATCTATAGTCTTCGAGATTTTACGGTTCTCATCGCGTTCGTTGAACAACTCATTATCGAAGTCCGCGTAATAATCGAACGCACGGTACGTCCGTTGGATATTTCTGATTCGCCGGTACAACCGCACATGTCTGCGGCACCTCGATTCGCTCGCTCGGTGTCACCGGTAACGTCCAAGTCTCGACTCCGACTCCGACTCGGGTACGGCGGTCCGTCCGGTAGTGAGACAACGTTCAAAGTTTAACGCGTTCGCAACAGTATTTCGGTCCCGGGCCTCGCAACACTTGGCGCCGTCCCCGGGTTATTACATTCAGATGTTGTTGCGCGCCGCCTGTCTCGCGTTTATCGGCCGCGGCTCGCAGACGCCGAGACCGACCGGGACGGCCGTTCGCGACCTACGGCACACGACCGCATTTTATTGCTATTATTGCCGCACCGACGGCGCGTCGGACATGTGTGCGACGATGCGATGGCGGATACGCAGAAGTCTGCTTATCGAATTTTCGCGAGCGTACTGGGAACGAAATACGTTATCTGCGGATTAGCGGCTCGCTGTAAATAATAATTTCCGCGGAAAATCGAATTGGCCGTGTGTCTGTTCGCCCGTCCGCGTTCGGCGGATTGTATTGTTATTGTAAATTGTCCGGTCGGTAACGGAATACTGTTAGGATAGGTATAAACGTCAGCAGGCAGGGGCGCCTACGAAGGCGACAGGGGGGGGGAACTTTCCCCTGGCTTTCCCGAAAGCCGAAACGACTACATCCGAATTCGATATCTCTCAAAACCAAAAATTCACCCAAAATTGGCGCCGAGGTGTTAGTTGTCAATACATTTTGATCGGTACCGATCCGGTAGGCGTATACTTCGCGACAATAGGATCTCGCTAATTTGTTTATCACAATATACAATAATGTATGCTCCCCATACGTGATTTAAAGTCGGTACCGACCGCTACAGTCGATCGTTTGTGTATATTTTCTTGTGGACAGCTTACTGTTGCGGTTAGACATTAGTCTATGAGAATCGTTTACCCTCGGCTTATGCGTGTTAAGTTTACACGCAGAGGAAGAAGTCAATTAAGCAGAAAAAGTTGTTGTTGAATTTGGGAAAAATGAAATAAAATTGAAATGGAAACGCGTTCCGGTCTCATATTAATATACTACAACCCCGAAATAAATTCCTGCCTAACGTGGTTGTGCGTAACATATCCGAGTTCATTTTCGATTAATTCCCTCCATTTACGTCTTGCTTCGTTTCTCTTCGTCTGGGCCTAGAGGATAAACTTACATATAGGTATAGAATTTACGTTTTCCGAATGTTTATTATTTATACTTATCATTGTTTATCCTTATAATTTTTAAACAACGGCAGAAAATAACGTTGATCAAATATTATAGCCAACACGTTTAATCACGTTGGTATTTTTAATTTATAGGTACATCACTCGATGATAAGGAATATAATATATTATGATTTATATTATCAATTTATAGGATAGTTTGTTTTCTCTTTTTTTTTTTCCTATGTTCGTTATAGTGATTACACTATAGGAGTTTCGGGCAGTTCTTTCTCTAAGATAACAGAAAAACAAAAATCCACGGAAAAATTTGAAAGCGTTTTTCCCTTTTGAGCCCTCTAACAGTCTAACCTAACCGACATGGTTTTACCTACCTTCTAAATTGAGGATAATTTCTGATAAAGTTTCCACATAAGTGAATGGAGATTACCGAAGGCCCCAAACGTAACTATATTGAACAATTTGAGATTATGTTCGTAATTTTTTTCTTATCAGTTCGACGGAAGAAGAGCTAACATTACCATTATCAGGGGTTGATCCAGGACAAGATAACGGGTAGAAAGCGATTTGATAGTGCATACAAGACACATACTTATAATGAAGATATTAAGCTCAGAGTATATTAGCTGAGAGTTTATTTGATTTAGTTTATAGGGGAAGATCGATCGCCAGCATCACCTCCCTGAATCTGCCTGAATATTATTAGTTGCGAGTTTGAATTGTGATTTAAAATAATTTTAAATGACTGCATTTAATGGAGGTATTGACAATATTCAATTGTTAAAATTTTGGTTCGTAATATGGAAAGAAATTTTTCTGGGGATTTTAAATTAAAAAAATTAAGAGTTCGGGCGATTTCGCTCGTGAGTGTAGTCTCTGTTGTAGGTGGGAAGTTTGGAAGGTAGGATACAAAAAGGAATTTAATATATATATCTGTATGCAACGATAAACCATTGCTAACGAAAAAACGATTCTGAATCGAATTCAGTTGATAGTGATGCCTTTTCAACAAAATATAATATGTCATATTGTCACATTGAAATATAATGTGCGTTTTTATGACAACAATGATTGTTTAAAAAATATTAAAATAATAAAATTTAATAATAACGAAAAATAAATAAAAACGGTTGCTAATGACAATCTTATTTTTAATCTTTCAATCATTTTTAACCTAAAAAACCAGGTTTTTCTCATTATCTCGAATACGAATAATAAATTTTAAAAAATTACCTCTTTAAAGTACCACCCAGAGAACATTTTTTTTCAGAAAAGGTGCTGTACTTGATAATCGGAGTATACCTCTTGGTAGAAAAAGTGTTCACATAAAAAAAAAAAAATAAACATCATTATAAAACCAATATATTCCTCGCTCCACTCAGAATCTAAAATTAGTTCAATATCAACCGGCAAACATGACGATGTGACATATGTGTGCGAAGCTATGAAGACGAATGTTGGAGTTATTGGGATCCAATTGATGCACAAATAGTGACGTGATCAATACCGGTCTTATAACTATGGACATTTTAATTTCAAGAATATATATTATACAGGGTACTTATCTAAGACTATGGCATATACCGAAGAGGTGCTTTTATTTCGGGGGTGTGTTAAAATTGATAATTCGATGAAAACTGTGATAATGTTCAAAACTACTTCAATAGATTTCTAATCACTGAGTTCAGAGTCTAAACAAAAGTAAATGCGTCAATAAATTCCGGGCCCTATTTTTTTTTATTATTTTTTTTTTTTTGTATTATTACAATATTTTATAACAAACGTTTACGCAGTGCGCCCGCCCGCAATCGGAAGCGCAACGTAAAACGTCTCCGCGATCGTTTTTTCTTTTTTTTTTTTTTACACCCGTGACAACTATATTACCGACAATATACAATTTAAATTATAGTATTGATATTTACGCGCGTACTCACTATATAATATCGAACACGTGTATGCATATGTACAATAATAATTGTACCAATATTAATAGTATTATGTGCACGGTGAAACGGAACTAATGAGATCGACGCCTGCAGTGTATACCACTGCGGCTCTGTAAATCCAACACCGCGTCGCATCGCCCTGTGGTCCCTTAATTTATAATCATATTATTGATTACACTCACCATTACGTATCCGTTTAAGTGTACATATTGTGTTGTGCATTATAATATATTACCGACACACTGTTATTGCGTTGGCCGTACACTAAATATATAATATTTCGCCGGACATTTTTTTTTTTTTTTTTAGTGAAATTCCACTAATACCGCGTGTCTAGATGTTCCAATGCCTCGGAAAACCGAAAATAAACACTTCCCCCCTTAACTTATTGACTTTACTTAATTACACTTCCTCCCTCGCCGGTGAGAGTATTACCTGTATAATATATTAATATGTATAAAAGCGAAAATGGAAATCTTTGTCGCGGGTTGGCCCCGAAACTCACTCATCCAATCGCCATTAGTTTAAACGATAGAGTATACCGCCTGCAAGAGCTATTAAGCCTATTTCCGATTCTATAAGTTAATTGAAAATCGAACAACCAAGTTTTTAAATAATCGGAAAGCACGCACATAAAGGTGTTGTTTATTTATTGTTATGGATTATTATCGTTGTAAAACGGACATACTTCGCACGCGGGTGCAGCCATTGTTGTAGGTGGGAAACGAAAACGTATGCGCTGTACTGAGTCGGTATATCTATGGTATCTTTTTAGATTCTGAGTGGTTGTTTGACATCCTTTGTTGGCTTTTAGTTCATCTCGATTGTGTTGTAGTGAATAATTGTGATTGTTCGGATAGATTTTTTTTTTTTTTTTATTGGTCGCATAACGCCTATAAAGATGAATTCAAACCTAGGTCCATCCACAAACTATAGTGTCCAGAGGAGACTATCTAGGTGACAAAATTGTCCACAAGCGAAGCCGGATAATAGAGCTAGTAATAACTATACACATATAATGTAGCATAATATTTTGTTACAATATCTACTAATACCATTTACTTTCTGTAGCAGATACACAGTAAACGGAAAATCTTACTCTAGTAGTTAGAAAATCTGATAAATTTTCGTGAATATCTGATTATTGATTAAATCAATAATGAGATTTGTACAGAATTTTGTACAGCCGAACTTCGTTCTTGACCTTATCAACAGTGTCAACTCTGTTTCTCTTTTTTTTTTTTTTAAATAAAAAACACTCAATAATCATCGAGAAGCCGAAAAATTGTATCCACATAAAACTAAAAATGTTTGAAAATTGCATATAGCTATAAAAAACTTAAATAGCGTCAGAATTTTTTTTTTAAATTGTACACATCTAAAAGAGAAGTGACAAAATTATTTTGAGAAAATTTCAGATCGTTGGGAATAAAAATGTTCACTGAATTAAAAGAATGAATAAAATCGATTTAAACAGAAATCGATGTTCCGTATATATTCCCGTTTTTCCGATTTTTTTTCTATTTTCTCCTATTGATAAGAAAAGTAAAATTAAAATTATTAAAAAGACTAGTTTAATGTACCAATCAAGTAAAAATGTTGACCAAAAACCTACCTTTAGTGTTGATGATTGAAGACAAATCTCTGGTTAAAAAGTTGTTAAAAATTAAATTATTATAATAATTTATGTTTATTAATTTTTATCTTAGTAAAAATTAAACTCTTGAGATTTGGGACAATTGCCCATATTTCTCCCCTTCAAATGGCACCGCCGAAGGTATTTAAATTTTTTTTGTCAAGTGTAATAGGACTGTATATTATATTTTTTTTAGAGTGTCTTAGACTCCCAATAAAATAATATTTCTCATTTATTTTTAAGCACCTCTAGTAGTACCCCCTATTTCATTGCCGGATTTATAAGATTTATCCAGACCCTTGTTTTCAGGACCCCTAGCAGAAAAATGTTGAAAATGCGCCACTGCCCTCTTTATATAGTACCTTTAATGATAATCGGTCATAATGACTTAATCGAAAGTGATCAAAAATAACTAAATGTTAGACATTTTTTCCATGTCTATTATTACCTAGGAATATTTTTTTTTTTTTACTGTTAGCTTTATTAACATATCAATATTACAACGCGAAGCACAGTAGCCAATGGACAATAATTTCAAATAATTAATTATTCCTCTATAATGGAGGAAAATATGGCCACGGAAAAATGTCGGCCAATTTGTTTCACTGCCGCATACTTTCTTCTCAGTGGGATGTCCAGAGGCGCTGGCCTCTCAAAAAAAAAAAAAATTCTTCGACACGACACTGTTTCCTCCGGCGATATTTTTCTCTAGCCATTTTTACCAAAGCATTTTTTCCCCCGGCAATTATCGATTCAATCATTATTATCGAAACTCCTGTATAATATACTCGCTGTATTTTCCGACAGTATCCAATAATAGTTGTATAATGTATAATATTGTACAACGTGTACGCTATGAATATCGTCAATAGTATAATACTGCTGTGTGTACGGTAGCGGTGCGGGGAATTTAATATTCACTGAACGCGTGTTTTTTTTTTTTTTTTTTTAAAACATTTTTTTTCTAGTATATTTTAACATCATCTGATAGTTTAACATCATAACATAATATTACAGTATCCCTACTCGAATATTTCGTTTTGGTTTTTTTTTTTTTTCGCCGTTTGTTTGTCCGAGCCATCAGGCATCACTGGTAAATATACGATTAGAAAAATGAAAAAAAAAATAACACCGTACGCTATCGGTTATGATATTAATATTATCGCGAGAAAAACGGTGCACGCCCCGGTCCGCGTGTCCCCGCGGTCACCGTCAGATAGCAGCACCGGTAGACCACGACGACGACGCCACCGGTACGAGCTGTATTGTTGTTACAAGTTATAACAATATAGTTATAATAATTTATCAGGTACCGTTTTCCCGTGGAAACCTTGAAAAATACACCGTTCGCGCAATTTTTATTATTATTTTATTTATCTATTTTTTTTTTCTCTCCATCGGCCACAGTGTATTATCGTTATTACGTTGCGGTTGGTCCGTGTTCAACCGCCAAATCGGTTTTTTCCTCTCCCGTATATTACCGATTATTACAGTGCGCGGACCGGCTACATTACGACCTATTCGTATACATTATTATTATTATTATTATTATTACACTGTTATACAGTTAGTACACGTAGGCAATATACTGGTTTTTCTTCTGTTCGCGGCGGCGGCGGCGTCGAATTAATATCGCAAATATCGCGACGATAATATCCTACCGCGTTGCCGGCCGTGTATCGCCGCTTATCATATTCGTCGTTAACAATGATATTAATATGGCATAACACGCGCACGATTTCCGTCGCGCAGACGTGCGCCAGGCGACCCCCTCCCCCCCCGGCAAACCTAACCTAACCTAACGTGCCCACTTACCACGGTCGGGAACAGCGGCGACGGGAGAGGGGTCGGGGGATGGAGGACGCGAAAATGACAATACGCGTACCGCGACCGTACGGATTGTTTCGCGTTTCTGTATTAATTTTTGATGGATTGGAAAAAAAAAAAAAACTGAAAAATAATTTAAAAAAAAAAAAAAAACCCTCGCCGTAGCGACGCGATGCGCAAATCGGAAATACATAACGTGTAGGGCAGGAAAAAAAAAAATAAAAACCGAAAAAAATAACTATGCGCTGTTAGGCATACGACGACTACGGGTGTATTACACACGAGTGTTGACCGAATATCGTGTCTCGTTTTCGTTTGTACGTGTATTTTTTCTGGTTTTTTTTTTTTTTTTCCGTTGTTTTTGCGCAACACTCGCGCGCGCGCTCGCGTATATATTTTATTATAATTTCTGGTGAATTTTTTTCGCTATTTTTTTTTTTTTTTTTTTTTCGCGAACGGCTGGCACGAGGTTCACGACTCCAGGGGCACGGTTTAGGAGTCCGGCGCGGCGGCGGGCCCGGGGGCTCTGTATAGGTGAACTTATAATAATAATTTCTGCCGCGGCGGCGTCGTCGTCGTCGTCGCCGTCGCCGTCGCCGTCGTCTTTCGAGACGAGTCGCGCGCACAAACGTCACGGCGTTACGGTATTGTGTGTTGTACTTTACGCGTACAGCCGCGTTTCATGCCCGCCGATAATATTATTGTTTCGACGCCGACGACGAAAACCGTCGTCGGCGACCGCGTTCGGGCCAACGAAAACCTACCTCTCCTCCCTCCCCCCGGCCCCCCCCGCCGAAAAATATTCGGAATTCCCTCGATTCGACACGTCTTTCAACGACGCCGTGCGGTTTTCCGGATATATTTTTCTCATTTCTCATCAATAACGGACCGCGAAAACGTTCGCGTCCGCCGCGCCGACACGTACGAACGGCCCTCGCTCCGCCCCGTCTAATGTCGCGCACGGTACGGTTTTCGAGGGTGTACGCAACGGGAACGGCGAACGGCCCGGCCTACGAGCGTCCGCGGACCATGCACGCGCGGGACATCGTGACACTGCGGGCCGCGCCCGGGCGCCCGCGGAATGCCCGCGGGCGCGGCAATTGTCGCGGGTGTCCGGCAAACGGTTTTTCCCGGCCGCGGTAGGGTTCTCGCCCGTCATCCGCTCGCCTCGCGGCCGCCGCGGCGCCGGGCGCCCGCGGGCCGTAACGTTACGCGCGTATCCGCTCGCCGGCAGCGCGTTCGCGTTCGTATATAGGTCGCGCGTAACACGGCGTTTTTTACCGTCCCTCCCGCTACCGTTCGCCGTCCGCCCGGCCGCATTGCATTGTCGCAGCTAGCCGTCACGCCGTTATCGTTGCCCCGCGCTCCTCTTCCCCGTCGCGCGATATTGTTTGGCAATTTTTCGGGCGGTTATGTGTTTGGAGAAGGCGGCTGACGAAACGTCCGCGCGAATCGTATCGCGCAACGTTTGGCGTTTCAATGTAATTTTAATTGCGTTACGACATTTTGTATTTTCGCGCAGTTACTATTGTTGTAAAAAGGCCCTGTCCGTGCATCGGAATTCCGTTTCTCCCTGCGTCCGTTCCGCGTTTCGACGGTCGCGGCTCTTCGGCCGGGTTTAGGGCGTCACGTCGAATGTCGTCACATTATACAGAACCTATTGTGTAATTCGTAAAAAAAAAAAAAAAACAAATCAAAAACAAACGGACACGTATACTTCGTACGATGGGCGGGCCCCTGCGGTTGTAGGCGAGGAGTTGGGTAGGTGGACGGGAAATTTAACGTGTGCCTGTGCGAACAACGATTCTGAGCGGGGTTCGGTTGAACACGTTTCTGAAAGGCCGTGATATTTACGATTTGAAAATAATACATTTCGTATACGTTTTCCCTGTTTTTCCTACATTATTTCCGGTTTATTATGTAAGACCCCTGGGAAAATCGAAAAACGACCTCCGTAAAGTACCGCGCCGGCGATATTTCCTTTCAGAAAAGGCGCTACGCTCGAAAACCGGAGCGAAATGTTCGCGGAAAAAAAAAAGAAAACACCGTTGCTAAAGCCGATATATATTTCTCGCTCCGCTCAGAATCCGAAAAAGATTATTATTATTACTACGGCCTCATTAATACGATTATTCCCCCCCCCCCGGGTGATATTTTCGTTTTTATTGCGAAAAAACGCGCGTTTACGTTAATTTCTCTGCCAACAATTATTGATATTTATCGCATTTGCGCGACGTAAAACCGAAACCACATCGTCTGCACTCTCCCGCACGCGTACTACGCGCGTAACCAGGCTCTTTGACGGCGAACTCGACCGGGGAGCATGATACAGGCGTGTTTTGGCGAATAACCAAATGCAACCCGGTCACCGTATTTCACAAACAATAAAATCGTTTTGGCGATTTTGGTCGTATACGGGTTATTGAATATTATCGTAACCGCGTAAACGAATCCGAACGGCCGTGATGTCCGACGCGTCTTGATAACGAATAATAACGACTAAATATCCATACAGCCGGTAGTTTTTTGTTTTTTTTTTCTCCGTTTACTTTCGGTCACGATACGTTCCCGTAATTACCGCGCGCAAACACGGCGTTTCCGCGGATCCGCGCAAACCGCGGTTAACCAAAATCGCGTGCGCGCAACCGTCGCGACCCACCCGTTGACGTGATGAATTCGACCGGGCTCACTCGTCGGATCGCGGCCAATTTTCGCCGGAAAGCGCGAGTCCGACGCCCTTTGTCCGACGCGCCCGTACGGTAAACGGCGCGACGGCGTCTGCACGGTATTATCGCGCGCGGCGGCGGCGGCGGCGCGGACGCGGAGAACAAAATGACGCGGCCGCGCGCGTAGCGGGGCCCCCTCGACAATCACGCGAAACGAGGCAGCACTGTATATCGCGCGCGCGCGCGCGGCCGCGTATAATAATAACAACATACGTATCGTAATATTAATAATTTATACTGCGTGTGTACGTATATAATACATTATTATTATTCGCGGTGTGTGTGTGCGCGCGCGCGCGCGCGTCGAGTACTCGCGCGTGCGGGCGACCGTCGCCAAGATAGCGGTGGCGCGGCCAACGTTGGGGCCCTGTGTAGGTTGGTGAACGGTCGCCGTGACGTCACCGGCCGCGCGCCGCTACAACAAAATGGACGACGTCTTTCGCGAAATCAGCCGCCGCCGCCGCCGCCGGGAATACGTCGTACGCGACATTATTATTGCGCGGTTTTCGATTCCCTCCCCGCGATCGCACTGCACCCCTCCGACGGATATCGTTTTTTTTTTTTCTCGTTTTCCCCCGTCGCCGCCCGAATCGCCTATTTATAGACACGCGCGCATTCTCTATAGGTATAGGCATCGACAATTACGCCGCGACGGCGCGGACAAATCATTTTACATTTTGCGGACGGACGCGAGCAACGTGCGTGTAGATAATCGGTTTTACCCGAGGAGGAGACGCGCGCTTTTTTTCCACCGTTTTTTACCGTCTATAAACAACTTTTCTCCCGGGAAATCGTAGGTATAGGCAGATAACAGGCGAACAGGCCGGCGTAGAGGTTGGTCAGAGGTCGTTTTCGATTTACCGCGCGAGTGTAATTTTCACACGACAATCGGGGAGAAAACCTACAGACAAATACGGGCGAATTTACGCCCGCATAAAAGTGTTTCGTTATTTTCGATTTTACGGGTTTTCCATACCGGAAACCTCGTTCCGAATTTCCGTCTTATCCGAAAGAAAATGCCGTCTAGTTATTACGGTGTATTGCAGGAGTCGGTTTTTTATTATTTTTTTTTTTTTTACGCTCGAACAAAATAATATTAACCTCTAACCTGTAACCTATATAGGCGAATCGGTTGGAAATTTCTGCGGTGTTGAAAAAAAAAAATTCGGAAAACTATCCTCTCTTATTCGTTGTATATATATATATATATATATATATATATATATATTTACAGGTGTAATGTACTATATTAAATGGCTACGCGAAATTATTATTTTAAACATTTTGTTGAATAGGTTTGTACGATAGTCGTCCGTCGTTGAACAGAACAAAAAAATACTTGAAACAAATAGTGGAAAAAAAAAATGGCGATATTATAATCACCATTTATAAATTAAAAATAACACAAAAGTTGTTTCCAATATTATTATAGTAAAGATAACGGATTAATATGCATTTGAAGTTCTCAAAAAAAAAAAAATAATAAAAATAATAAACGTTTGAAATCGTATAAAAAAGCTCTGAAAAAAAATCACTTAACAACGTATAAAAAAAGCCAAAGTTGCTAAAGGAATTTAAAAAATCGCCCTTTCTACGGTTCTAACGCAAAACTGATTACGCAAAGTATTTTTTTTTTCTTTTACAATATGCGCACAATTTTATTTGAAAAAAATTACTTAATGTTAATCATTTGTTTCGAATGAGAAATTTATTTTTAACAAGTTAAAACCTTTCAAAGGGAGCACTTTTAAATCCCTCTACCATTTTTATTTTTTAAAAACTTTTGACGCTTTTAGGCGCTTTTTTTTATAGATTTTAAGTGCATATATTTTTAATCTATTCCATAGAATGCATATAGAGATCTAGAGATCGGACATTTCTCGGGTGCATTTTTGTAAACTGCAAGTTGATAAATACACGCAAATCCATTGATTTATAATTATTTATTAAATCCGTTTTAATACAGCTGATACGGATTATGCAGTTTTCCGATCGCTAGACCTACACCGATGCGAGATATTGTAAATTATTGGCAATCCCCCAGACGGACACGAGAAAAAGAAGAAGAATAAATCCCCATTTTCGAAAATTAAATAAAAATAAATGACGTAAAATACAAAATAATAAATAAATAACAATGGAGAGTCATGAAACCTTTTTTTTTTTTTTTTTGAAAACTAACAATCGATTCCCGTTAAGTATCAGAAAATTTGAGATATATAATAGATGTAGATGGTATAGTTGAGTTCTGTGTATGATAAATTATCGTTCCATTATGCAGTTTAAATCAAATAAGCAGCCGAATTTATTATTAACCGATGGAAATTGTAGTAATTTTTTGTTTTTTATTCGTTGGCCGGTGGTTAAGTAAAAACAATAGTATTGCACTGTATATTTTATGTTACATACATATGTCACATACTTTTGGACACCAAACGAGCTTAAACTTGTGTGAATCATGTTTTTTTTAGCCTTTGAAGTAACATTGAATGACAGTTGCATTTCAACATGGATTTCACCGTGTTGTTATACGGTAGAAAAGTGTTTTTTCCGCTTTGTACGCCCTTACAGACATCCCCGTAGCTATGGGGATAATATTTAGTATATGCGTGGCGTAAGCGTTACAGAAGTGTCTTTTGTGCGTTTAAATTTTCAAACCCCTCCATAATCATTTCTGTGCAGAAATTTCATGTTTTCGCGGGAAATATCGGATTTCAATTGAAATGAACCCCATGTACTAAAATGTATGCGATTACTGACAACCGTAATTATTTTCGATAAATTATAAAAAAAAATAAATGAAAATGTGACGGTGCTCTGCTGTTCATTTTATACATTTATCTGATACGTGTTAGGTTAATTTGTGGTTATAATATGTAATTATTTACGTATTAGGGTAACGAATTATACGAAGCGAATAATTATTGCGATAATTAGGTAAATATTGTACGAAAATGACGTCTTCATATAAATTCAATTAAATTATTATCGGTTCGAAACGGCTGCACATGCACAAAGACAATCGAATCGCAAAAGCGCAATTTGCAATTGAGAAATGGGCGTGACTTTGCATGCATAATGTGCAATAAACGATACGATGCGTTCGCGATCGGTGCACGGCGATGACGTTTTACAATACAATATAATATACCTATGTTGTATTATGCAGTCGTCGCCGGTGCAGTAAAAATGTATCAGTAATAATGTGTTTAAAACCGCACGGTTGACGACTTCGTAATATTATATTATTTAAGGCCGATTTGTAATAGAGCAACATTAAAAAAGTCACTCGGTACATAATTATATTATTATAACGGTTGTTTGCGTTATTGCTCGATGAAAATACCTTTAAAATTAATTTAAAAAAAATAAATAAATAAATAATAAAATCCGAATAAAAACTACCCGCGCGCGTGTAATTAATTAGTACAAATTGTATACAATATTTACAATATTCGGTATTTTAATTAAAAATAATAATAATAAAAACACATCACGTTTGTTGAACGACAGTCAAAAAATGTCTTTTACCGGAATATAATCAAATATGTTTTAGAACGTGATGGATTCTGATCAGAAATGTGCACGTTTTTCGCTGTATATGATAGGTGTAGTATGGAATATTTTCCAATTTTTATGTTAAGCTAAAAACGTTATTTTCTTAATACACATTTAGTATTAGAAAAAATTTTAATATTACCGCGTCATGCTATTATTTAGAATTACGACAGAAAAAAAAAATGTTCGCCCTAAATACCTTTATGTAATAATGTACACTTTGGTTCAAAAGTATATAACCTTTTTTTTTTTTTATTTGTACATTATCAGATATGAGTAATACGGGGACGATTTTTTTACGATATAAATCTGCAAATACCGTGTTGGTTCGGATTTTTTTCCTAGGGGTTTACACACGTGTACATAACTCGTAGGAATAATGATTTTAAAAGTGCATATTTATTAATATTATACAATACACGTGTCTTGTATGAGGCTGAAACGCGGCTTTTGCGAAAAACCGAAAAACTATACACGCATATGGATGGCGGAGTTTGAGATAAAGGTGCACGGTAAAATATTCGGGGTCGTGAATAGAGGTGAATGGAAAAAATTGCATAACGGTGCACTTAAAACCTATTTCAGCGGATAATATTATCTTACGAGAATGATAAATTAGAAAAAGAATACTGTACGACTACAGTGCGCGGGAATATGCTATATGGCGGATAAATATACCCTATATTATGATTCGGTTGTACGAAAAAATAATGAATGTGGAAGTCCTCGTTGGCAAAAAGTCTCTGAGAAGACAGCGGTTTTGGTATGGAAACAATGCGAGAGGGTTAAAAAAAAAAATTCACGGTGAAGCCGAATCGATAATCATCAAAGATGGAAATAACTGCAGAGAACATAATACAGTATACGTTATGGCCTTAAAGTGGCCGAAACCGAAGAAGAGGAAGAAGAACACACGGACATGCGTACAGCAGCTGATTTAGAGAGGAATTGTTTGGGGGAGGGGCTCCTAAAAAATTACTATTCAGCAAAAAAAAAAAAAAAAAGAGATAATAACTGTTGTAGGTGGAAAGTTGAGAAGATATAGGACACATCATAACGTTATTTTATTATTATATCTGTATAATCACCGATAAACCGTTGCTAACTTATGTTTTGATTGAAGCGAGATTTTTGGTAGAAAATTTGTCTACAGACAGAACGAATAACATAAAAATACATCGATATACACTCGTCGGTCCATTCCGCTGTTCTCCTTGAAACATCTCATATTCTAAATGCGTTAAACAATTTATTATTTATGGGAGTAAAAAATCGCGTATTGTCTACATAGTCTGGGGGGGAGGAGGGTGTGTGTGTGTGTGTGTGTGTGAAGCCCCTGTCCCTCTGGATTCACCGCTGAATGCGCAATAGTTAACACAGCGCACGGCGACGATATTATTACACAGTTAAAAATTACATTATTATAAGTACCAAATTATTATTATTATTATTATTTCCAGATTTTCGGTATTATTTTCAATTATAAATATTTCTTTACTGTACGCGGCGTGCACAATGCGTATTCAATCTCAACCGAAGCGTCGCCCTTTACTCCTGTTTCGGGGACTCGGCGGTAGGTTTTGACTCTTCGACAGAATATAATGTTGCCGCGTTGTATACACATTGTACGTTTTGTGCATTTTCAATTTTCAACAATGTTCGTATAAATTATACCGTATTATTATATTTCTCCGCGGCACCGTAAACGTAATATTTGTAAATTAATAATAAAATATTACACCGCGTCGGTACCTATATAGGTAGAAACATATTTACCATACCCATATTATTATTATAATAATGCCGGCTGCGTTATTATATCGCATAAAAAAAATATATACATATATATATATATAAATGTACGTGTGTGTGTGTGTGTGTGTGTGTTAAATAATCGATTTATCGACTCTTGCCGAATATTTCGAAACGTCGTCCCCTTAAATATTAAATTTCTTTACGTATGAATATTATATATTTTTTTTTTGTTTGCCCGCAGCTGTACAACAGTATAATATATTATTTATTATGATAATATAGTGTATAATAATAATTGTTTATCCCGAACATAATTTGCGCGATAGCGAATTCGCTCCCCCTCCCGCCCCTCACTATGTCCGTCCGATTGCGTACTGCGCGTATTATCCGAGCGTTTTGTAAAGTTTTGCGTCAAGTCGCATGGTTTTTTTTTCTCTTTTTTTTTTTTTACTCCGTTTTAGGTACGCGTATATTTTCGCGCAGTTTTTGTTACTGCGTTACACAGTAGCGCGGTGGACATAAATAACAAACAAATTGCATACACCGGGCACCTCTATATGTAAAAATATTTGCCTCGCGTTTCCCTGCGACATCTCCGTTCACACCCCCGCCCCTATCACGGTTGTTTCCCGTTTGTATATTGTTGAAAGGGCATTTTCTTGACCGCGACAACTCAATTAGCCAATACATACCTGGTTTTTTTTTTCCATCCGCGTAAATCAACTGAAAAAATAAAAAAAAAATTCGATTTTCATTTAAAAACAAATACCGAAAATCCTTTGTCGGCCGTCCTTTTCAACGGTCGAATTACGATAAACGTTTTCTTAACGGTCGGGTACACGATTTATTGTGCAATATAGGAATAACCTCTGAACGCACGTGTTTCTATGTATAGCCGTTTCTAGCGATTTTGATGCGTCCTTTTAGTCAGTTTCTTTTATACGTACATGTATACACATAGACTATAAACGTACGGCGTGTACAGCCATTTGCATCTGTATACGTGTACGTGCATTATAGTACGTGACCTCACGCGTCACCGTGATAAAAGGATTAAGGACGAAAAATAAAATATAAATACAGGGTGATTTTTTTTTTTATTATTCAACAATTTTCTCGGAGGATTTTAAGCGAATTTTTTTTCAATCATTATGGAATCGGTTAAGCTTTGTTTGAAAACCATTTTTAATTTTGTACTCCTATACACTCCATACACCTTAAATAAGTGTGGTACTTTGGTTTTTAAATTAAGAACCCGACCCCCTCTTTGAACACATATTTGAACAGAGAATATCTTTCGGGGAATTTCGACACGCATAACACTAATATCAAACTTGCCGTTTA
This sequence comes from Cinara cedri, assembly GCA_902439185.1. NCBI lineage: Eukaryota > Metazoa > Arthropoda > Insecta > Hemiptera > Aphididae > Cinara > Cinara cedri. The sequence goes on along the minus strand of CABPRJ010001433.1, from coordinate 142,640 downwards.
TGATAGTTATAATATCGTTTAAAGTTTAGACTGGAGGAGTAGGCAAGGGTAATTAATTGCACGATTGCTGGTTAATGGTAAAAAAAAAATCACCCTGTATACACGATGTACGAATAATAAACAACACGAGTAAAACTTCAGCTAGTATAATACATATATATATATATATATTATAACTAAATCATCGTCGTGATAATGACGAAAACGAACTCGCCGATTGGTAGTTTTGGTAACTGATTTGCGCGTCCAATAGAATCGTACTGCCGAAAAGGTCCGACCAATCGTCGGATGTTGAATGACACCTACGTACATTTTCGTAAACTTAAAACTACCCCCGTCCCCGCGTAGTGTTTTTTTTTTTGTTTTTTTCTAAATACGATATATTAAATCGCGCATAAAAATATATGGAAAATTCGGTTTTGCAAGCACGCGCATCGCGTCTATGTCGACAATTATTAATACCTCATCCATTAATTTCATTCCGCTGCAACGTGTATATAATAAATAATAATATATATGAGGTAGATGTGTTTCAATATGTGTACGGTGCGAAAAAAAATAAAATCTGAACAACTCATAAAATAAAAAATATCGTCTACATTATATTTATACGTCACATTTGTATTGAGTTTTCAACCATACATATACCTACACATTTTTAGATTCTGATCGTGTAGGGGGGGGGGTGATGGACAGTGATTTGTTTGATTTTCCTTGTTGAACGGAGCGAGGAATTGATTGGTATGATTGGTTTTACAATGATGTTTATTTATTTTTTTCTGCGCACAACTTTTCTATCAGCAATTTCGCTCCGATTTTCAACTGTAGCACTTTTCCCGAAAAGTGGTATTTTAGTGAGGTAATTTTTTCGATTTTCCCAATAAATGGGAAAAAACGGGAAAATAGGTACAATATTAAACAAATATCATTTATAAAAATATAATATAGTTCATATTATGTAATTATTTTACCATAATATGATATTTTATTGTTGTTATTTATTGTATATTGTTGTCAGCGTTACACTATTATAACCGAACTCAGCTCAGAATCGCTTTTCGACAGCATAATCGTCGCGTACACAGATATAAACGCTCAATTTTCTCCTCCATACCTTCCCAAATTTCTGTGCACGCACAACAGTGGTCCACCCATCGTGCATAGTATGTTCGTATTATTTATTTATTTTTTTCTTTTTTGCAATATTTAAGCGTTTAAAGTTTTGACAATGGCGAAAATCGCGACGTTTCGCCCGCCCGCGTTCCGCGCGTATATGACGCGGGACCGAGAAATCGTTTTTCCGCGTCATTTTATCGTTTGAAAACGCGTTGTAATGAAATTTCGCGCGCAGGAATTAAATCGCGCAATTTTTCCGGTATTTATTCCACGACTCATTTAGAACGCGTGCGCGTTGTTCAATTGTTATTATTTAGCGCACATTATTGTAACAATAATAATCCGCGCAGTCGGCTGTTTTTTTTTTTTTTTTTTTCGCGAAACGTTCACAAACACAATGCTCGGGCTCGCGGTTATATAATCCTTCGCGCGCGCGTATTATTATTATTATTATTATTGTATGGTACGTTAAATTATTGTCACGATTCGCGGAAATCTCCTCGAGGAATCGACATTCCTGAAATTCGCGTCCGTGCATTTGTTTAACAATAATAATTTATACCTACTCGTACCTATGTAGAGTTACAGAAAAAAAAAAAAAAAAAAAAAAATGAAAAAAATTTCAACAAAACACGCGTACGTCCGTACGGTAATAACAGCGATACCCCACACGCAATGTAATATTGTCGTTTGTAATACCCGGCCGACGCGCTCGTCCCGATCCGGCGAGATCGCAATTTTTTCCCGCCAAATTTACGTTGCACGCGTAATTGTCATTGTAATCGTCGCCGCACGTTTTCTTCCGTCCGGCCACGAGATTTACGGGCGCGCGTTACATCGGCCGGCCGCACGTCGGGGCCGCCGGGTTTCCGTGCGCTCTCAACGCGGCGTCCGCGACGCCGAATCGTCGAGGCGAATCGCACGCGGCCGCCGGTGGTGTGGTCGTCTTCCGCGTGGTTGTTGCCCGCGGCGCGGTCGCGTTGTGCCGTGTCCGGGCCGGGGACGACGGCGACATTGTCGCGCGGCGTCATTGGATTGTCGCAGTGCGTTCACGACCCGGTACAGCCGGACGGAGAGAACGCGAAACCCGACGCTCCCGCGGCCGTACGCGCGCTCGCGTAATGCGCTCGAACGCCAATTCCGTCCGCGTCCGTTACGCGACGGGATTCGTCGGTCGTGCGCCACCGTGTTATCGGGTGTGAAACACGGACGCGTGCACGGCGATTCGCTACGGGCGCGCTCGCCCCGTTCTTAATTTTTCTTCTTTTTTTTTTTTTTTTTCGGATTTTCGGTGTTTCCATGTGCGCCAATAGTCAGAGCCGCCGACGAGATATTCCACTTTCAAGTTTTGGTAGGGGAGTGAGTGGCGGAGCGTTAAAAATATTGCGCCGTGCCGCCGTACAAACTACACGCCTAACTGCTCCCCTCCCCCCCACTGTACGGCTGAGCTTAAAAGTGGAATATCCCGTCAACGGATAGACGGAAACGTCGACGACGAAATTCGTTTAAAGCGATACTCTGTTTATTTACGGAATTTGTTATACGTAGGTTCTCGTATGCGAAACATCAAAGTCGGTATCGCTACAGGATACCCTTTAAACGTCGTGAAAAATCTGAATGTTCCAAAAATATCGGCTTTAACTATACACTTAAAATTCCTAAGAATTTGAATGTACCGTGCAAAATTTAACCGAAAAAATGGGGTGAGCACCCTGTATACGAAATTATAATATAGGCGTACTATCCACGTTATTGGATTTGGTGAATTTTTGAAATCGCGGTGAAAAAATACGCACAAATATTGTGTTACGTGTAATAAAACCGTATCGTCGTGTATCGATTCGATGTTTAGCAAAAATATAATATATTTTTTTCGTTTTTTTCTTTTATTTGTTCCGAGCAATCGAGAAACTTACCCCCGAGGAAATGAAAAAATAGGATACAGGTACCTATGTAAGTGAAAATCGTTTGTATCACGAAAATCATTTTTGTTCTTTTTTTATAATATCCATTTTTAAATTTATTTATATATATATGTACTATTTATGTAGAATGCGCAGTAAAACCTCACAAAGCAGTTATATTTCGCGAATCTCAGGACATAATATTATACTGTATCAAATATTCTGTTCTTTCCATTTTTTTTTTTTTTTTACACATAATTGTATTATATTATATTATTATTCTTGTTGGCTGTCCGTTTTTTGATCAAAAAATTTAACAATAATAAAACGGATAGTAATATATACACAATCGTATATAATTTCGTTGTTGATTATTTGTCACTATAATCATTATCACCAACAACTTAAAAATATTTCGCACGCAATCATAAACTGATTTTATATACCAGTATATGCCTATTCTGTAGGAATGTCAAAGCAATTGTTTGTCGAATAAACTATAAGTATATAATGAAAAAATCAGATCAACTTCCTTATTTCCATATGGAATATGAGGTAGGCCTATCGGATAATCTAAAATAGTTCGAGTTATAATACGTTTTAAACTAAAATGATTTATTTTGCAAGACAAGTTTATGGAGGTGTACTCAATAAAGTCCATTGGACACCCAGTAAAATGAGATTTTGCTTTCTATAGCGTGTGTTCACTTGAAAATAAATGGCGAATGACGATTGAATTAATAGATTTTATGACAAAATATCAAGAAATACATTCCATTGGACGGCGGGTAGCTAGGGAATATTCAAAAGTAAATAAGGCAAAGGTCTAGTCTATCTGCTCGTGGATCTTTTTTAAGAGAAGAGAGAACTGCAGGTATTCATAAAAATATCCCCTAGCTGATACTATGATATCCAAAATAGTTTCACTTCACTATCATTAGTTATTCGTTTTTAATGTAAATATAATGTCATAGATATGCTAGATCATTATTATTTTTACGGCTAAACAGGTAAACGAAACATATAAAAACATGTTTAGTGAGAAACGTGATTTTGTTTAATCTATAAATATTGGACATTCAATTTTCACTGCTAATTTGCAGCGGTATACGAGACCTACTACGAATATAATCTTATATTACAAAACACCCTTCTTATTAACAATTATAAGTTAGAAATTAAATAAAAACTGACATTTTGCGGAGCATTTTTTTATTTTTTTTTTTCCTAACCTTAAAATAACGTTTTCAACACTACCGTATACCGAAATGCACGATAGAGAGATCAAATAATTTATAATTTTAATATTTGTGCTCAGTTGTTTACGTTTAATCGAATAATTTGGAAGAAGATATTTGAACCGCGACCGAATTATACATCATACTCATTTATAAATTAAATTAAGACGGTAGTTTTTTCGTTGAAAAAAAGTCTGATTCAATATATTAGCCTGAACATCGCGGACCATCAACGAACCGAGGAATGAAAACCCCCCCGGAAAAAATAATTCTCGACACTATACCAGGAAAAAAAAAACTATCCTAGGATAATGGGGACGGGTGTAGCCACTTTTATAGGTGAGACGTTGAGAAAATAGTAAAGGGAAAATTTAATGTATATCTGTGCGCAACGATTAACCATTGCTAACGAAAAGTTGATACTTGATAGTATTGCTTAGTTAACAATATATATGTCATATTATGGTAAAATAATTAAATATTTTCTTTGGTAATATTTTTTTAATATTTTACCTATTTTCCCGTTTTTCCTACGTTTTTCCCGGTTTTTCCCGTTTATCGGGAAAACACCTAGGACGATCAAAAAACGACCTCCCTATAGTACCTCCCCATTCAGATTTCCTTTAAGAAAAAGTGCTATTGTTGTAAATCGGAGCAAAATTTCTGGTAAATAAGTTGTCCACAGAAAGAAAGAAAATAAACATCATCGTAAAACTAATAAATTCCTCGCTCCACTCTGAATCTAAAAATACTTTGGTTTAGTATAATTTTTTTATACTTTGGTTTAGATGATAAAAATAAAGATTCGACAGTTGATAAAAACCCACTATAGGGGTATAAACTAGGGGATGAAGCAGTGAAACCTAATAACCATTAGCTGCAGTTGGATGGTCTAAATCCATGAATTACCGATACTGCTCCAAGGATGTTATATACGCGCAATAGTATCCTGTAATAACGAATATGTATACTTATATTATAACCTATAAAACCTAGATAAAATCGATGAAAATCCGCGACGGGTTCAGATAAAGTGGATGGGCATGAATGGAAAATCCTAATCTACCTCGATCAAATATCGATAGTCGTGTGAACAAAAAAAAAAAACAAATCATCCCACGGGGTTTTCATTTCGATTACCCGTGTAATACAGTATACTCTCTCGTATTTTGTTCAGTTTACTCGAAATGTTTACAGGGCGATACACGAATATACCCTTTGCAAAAAGTATTAACCGTTTTCGGAATTTTTTTTACAATTTCAGAAACAACCAGCTCTAAAACATTACATTACCATTGTTTGTCGCCACCCTTATTTTCGGGAGCGTGACCCCAATATCCGCTTTAGATTTTCAAATGGCATGTTGTATTAAAAATGTCATAAACAAACGGAATATTAGTATAAACGCGTTTTGGTGTTGAACATTTTGATTTCCGTCAACCCAAGGTATATCATTTTTCACTCTCGTCCCCTACTCGAACTCAAAAGTGGAAATAGTGTAATTTATCGTCAACTTGTCGACGGAAATTAAAAACGTCAACGCCGAAACGTATTCAAAGCACTCAGTTTTTATGCAATTTTTAATGTATAGTAGGTTTCCATTTTGAAAAATCAAAAATTTAAGCTATTCGTTTATCCCCTAAGACTATATAATGGTGACAACGAAATATGATGACGACGATTTGCCACTGCTGCTTATTGTTTCTGAAATTGTCAAAAAGAAAACCGGAAAAAAGTCAATATTTTCCGAGTTAACCGGGTATAATATAGTGTCTCATCCAGACAAGTGCACTAAAAAAAAATTCAGGGAGGCGTTCATAAAATATTTACAATTACCAACATTTAATAAAAAGACGTCCTAGAATAATGGGGACGGGTGCGGCCGCTGTTATAGGTATTTTAATGTATAATTGTAAGCAACGATAAACCATTGCTTACAAAAAAACGAAAAATTACCTCCTTAAAGTACCTCCCTACACCGATTTCCTTTCAGAAAATGTGCTGTGTTTAGAAATCCGAACAAGTCTTCCGGTAGAAAAGTTTTTAACAGATAAAATAAACATCTTTGTAAAACGATAAGCTTCTTCGTTTCACTCACAATTTGAAAATATTAAATTTATATAAATAAATTACACAACTATTCGGGGTGGTTGACTCCCTCCTCCTGTATACGTGCCTGGTCTCATCGAGGATTGATCGTCCTGTGTATTGATAAAACGATACGGGTTTTATCTGTCGAACGTTATTATGTTCGTCTTGTTATGTTGTACGAGTAATAATATAATATTAACGAGCAGAGGGCAGGGGCGTCATTCGAAGGGGTGCAGGATGTGCATTCGCACCAACTGTTTTTTAAACGTTTTCTTTGGCCTGCTAAAAATAAAAAGTATAACCGCCGATATATATGTACCTAGTGTTTTATAATATCATAATATATTCAGTTAGAATTCAAGATCACTATGGAGGTGTAGGAAAATGGTGGCCGACACCATATAATTGGCAGAGAAGGTAAAAGAGGGTACACGAGGGATGACAGGGGAGGTATGTCCCCGCTTGATCGTCCCACTCCGAAAAATATGTGTGCCCGTGATTGCGGCATGGTGATTATTTGAAACGGCCTGCAAAAATGTTTTCGCCACAAATAACGAAATTGAAATGACGTCCCTGTTAACGAGACGTATTTTTTATTTTCCCCCGAAATATCGTGTTGGGGAACTGTGTTTATCACGGTCGACGACGACGGCATTCGAGATGGCGTGCGTGTAATAATATTGTGGCGACGGAGCGGTCTCTTTCACTAACACCACACCTTCCCCCCACCCCCCCCACCCCCGGTATGGGCCTGTGCAATATCGTTGCATTTGTTATTTATTATATACCCTCCGAAATACTTTTGGCGGGAAACCGCGTGCCGAACGGACGGAACGCGAAAAATAACACGCCGCCGTCGCAGATACGTCGTCGATAAAATATTGAACCGGTCGCTTGCCGTTTGTGAGAGTTTCGTGACGTACCGTCGCGGGCTTTTTACATTTTCACCGGGCGAAAATCGTGACACGGTCGCACGCGAACGGGTGCTGCGCTTTTTTCATTTTATCCGCCGCAAACAAAACGGCATTATTGCACGTTATAATACGAATATATAATATAATTAAATGCCGCAGGCGAAAAGTTAGGGGTAGGTAGGATATAGGAGGGGGGAAGGAGGTGAATTTAATTTGTATCCGTATGCAACGGTGAGCGAGGTTTCTCATACAGGCGCACGTACATTTTCCCGTTTTTATTGAGTTTTCTCCCCGGTTTTTTTTCAACTATTACGAAAAACCCCTTGAAAAATCAAAAAAAAAAAAAATCATTTCCTGTTAAAAAGTTTCTAAAAAAAAAAAAGTAACAATAAACATCATTGTAAACGTATCGCGTAAAATAAACGGACATTTTACGCGTTCGGGCCGAGCAGCGTTATTTGTAATTTCTTCGATCCAGGAACGAGCCCGGAATCGGTTCCGTTTTAAAAGGAACTCTCCGAGCGCTGCGATTGTGCCGAATAATACTATTCGTGTCGGAGTCTGTTTTACGGGTTGGGGGGGGGGAAATGAAAAACGAGAGACCCCTCACATTAACAAAAACGACGGCGATAATTAAACGGCGCCGCCGTGGAAAAAAAAAAACTACGCGTATTAGATGTAATACGTAATTGTACCGCGCGTATTTCGTATTGTGTCGAAGGAATGCGCGCGCGTTATACACGCAGTCCCTGGAGCGGCGGCGGCGGCGGCGGCCGCCACCTGCTGGACGAAATCCGTGGCGCGCGGATTCCCGTGTGAATCGTCGGGGGGCCGTGCGCGGCGATGGGACTGCGATAGCGAGCGAGACGGGACACCGCGGAGCGCGAGAGCGAGATCGTCGCGTTATTATAAAAATACAATAATATACACGGATAATGCATAATAGTGTAATGTGCGTTAGCGCCGCGTTCTCACACACGCGGTATTATATTTATTACGCCGGTCCGCGGCGGTACGCACGCGCACGCACGCGAGCGGGCCCGCGCGTGCGTGCGCGCGTATACACACGTACAACCCTCGCCGGCACGATACGTATAATAATATTGTGCGGCGCGTTCTCACGGTGGCGGGTCGCCCTTTTTCTGTGACCGCGCGGTGTTTGCGCGCGCGGTACGACACTGTCGCACGCCGTACGGGCGAGCGGACGAGCGAGCGAGCGAGCGCGCGCGCACCCCCTCGTCACCGCGCGGCGAAACAACCAGTTTTTCGTGTCGGCGCGAGGGGCACGCACGGACGGACGGACGGGACACCGCCGCCGCCGCGCCGAAAATAACGTTACCGGGCGAGAGACTACGCGCGGGGGAAAAAAAAAAAAAAAAAAAAAAAAAAAAACCCCTTTAAAAAAAAAAAAAAAAAACACCTTTACAAAAATATAATATAAACGGTTTTTTTTTTCCTCTCTCTTTTTTTTTTTTTTTTTTTTTCCATTAAACAAACGACGTCGCCGCCGTCGTCGTCGTCGCGGTGTGCCGCGTAACATATCGGCGGCGCGCGGTTCTCGCGGTGTTTGCGCGTGAGAGCGATCACACACACACACACAAAAGCGCGCGTTCACGTCGTCGTCGCGCGTACACAGCGCCGCGACGAAGGGTCGTCCCGCCGCTGTCGTCGTCCCTCTCGCTCCGTCGCTCTCCGTCCCTCTCGCTCCGTCTCTCACGTTCCCTCACACGTTCACGCCACCCCGCCGCCGGCGCGCTCGCGGCTATTATAATGCTACATAGGCCCCCCCCGGTGTATTAAGCCCGGTTCACACGGAACGCGCGTATGAAAATATTTGATAAGCCGCGGTCAACAAGTCGCCCGACCTCCGGAGCCATCGCCCGTTACGGAGACGGGGCGAATTATTCCCCTCTTGACGTTTTTTTCGCTTTTATTAAAAAGCGCCTCCGCGCTTAAATCGGAGACGGATAGACGTAATCACACGAAGAATATCCAACGGGCCGCGGTCTTGCCGCAGTACGCATAACACAATGGCGTACCGATTGGCTGAGATTTCTGGAATTTCAATAAAAAAAAAAAAAAAAAAAATCCCCGCGCCCTTCCAGCGTCTAATTTTACTTCTGAGCGATCATATTCTCGATTTTAAAACCAATCGGAGTCGTCAAAACCTCGGGAAATAACACGGGTTCGTATGAACCGCGGTTCAACGCACTAATAAGATAATTTATTTAGCCACGGTATTAACGTAGTGAATGCGGTACTATTTCTATACGTGCGAATATGCGTCTGAACCGTTTACGAATTAAAATAAATCGGACTGAACGGCGGCGTTGGCTTTGCTGTCCCGCAAATGCCGAGAAGTCGAGAGCAGATATTATGCTCGACAGATTGAGCCGATAAGTAAGAGAAAACAATTTTTATCGATATCGTATATTCGGTAATTGTATAAAACGCGGTTAATATAAGAAAGAAAAACATCGGATCCGTCCGCATTCCGCGTATGCTCCCTCGGGAAAATCCGTCCCGCTCCGCGGCGGATCCAGACACTCATTAAACGGGCGGGGGCGCATTGTTTATATTTTCGGTAATTTAACTATAAATTATTTAAATAAAAACTGTATTCCGTTGACGGGCTCCTGTGCCCCCCGGCCGCCGGATCCGTCACTTATCCCCACTATATCATTGTAAAACGCGACGACGGCAATGTACCGATACCGTAAAATAACTTATATTCATCGTCTTATACGTGTAAAAATAATATACGAAATATCGTTCGGAAGTAGAGACGGGATTTATGTTCACGTACAATCGACGAAACATCTCTGAAAAAAGCATTTACAAACGTTTAATAAAGCAAAAATGATAGAGGCGTTCGAAAATCCCCTCTCCCATCTAATGGCATCTGATTAATTTTTATTAATCATTTTCGTGGTGCTGGAAAACTGTATTTATAAATTGAATCTGTTAGAGGGGGGACTATCAAACCCCTATATTATTTTTGCGTTTTTACGTGCGATTTCTTACAAGGATTTTTGACGTTTTCGAATGTTTTTTTTTTTGCGGATTTTAAGAACATAATATTAAATCCGGTCTCTACCTATAAGAAAAAAAAATATTCGTAAAAAACCGTCGGTCGGCGCTGCGAACGAGACCGTCCATATATATATTGTCGATTCGTTGATTTTCATTCATTCGTTCTTTTTTTTTTTTTCTGCTTCGACTACAATATAATATTATCACGGCATGAGTCAGAGTCGAATCGCTCCCGTTTACAACGAAAATAGGTTTTTTTTTTTTCCTTTTTCTATCCCGTGTGAACCGCGTGGTTTTACGCCGCACATTGCGAACCGGCGCCGCCGCGCGAAAAGAATTTCGGTTACCCTCGACCGCCCCGCACCCCTCGACCGCCCCGCCCTCCCGCCGACCGTAGCCTCGCGCTATATCTGTTTACGATTTCGGTTTACGTGCCTACGACGCCGTGGTCGCGCGACCAATAACCATGTGACGATTGTCGTTATCGTTATCGTCGCGATATTATGTTATTGTCGTTACCATTGTCGGCACGACTAGCGATGAATAGTTTCCCGGTGCTTAAGAGCGAGCGAATATTCCCCGGGAATATTTCCGGAATTCGTAGTAGATTCCCAAATAATTGGGATTTTTACCATACAAATCCTAGTAGGTAAGTGAAAATTAAAATTATCGCCAATCCAACACAAACAAACTATCGTTATCCTCATTTTGTGATTAATATACTTATTATACATTCTTCAAGTACTGAAAGAAAAAGATATACCTGTTAAAACATTTATTTAAGTTTTTTGAGCAGGAAAAAAACCGGTGTTTGTACTGTAACCTAGACTGCGGATCCTTTACTTGGTTCAGTAAAAAAAACAATATTTCTTTGAGCGGTTTTATAACAAGCTGTTTTATTTTTGAAAAAAAAAAAAAACCAAATACGTCGCGTACTCTTTTTTTTAATAACTCTTTGATAGCTAAACAATATAATATTACCGTCAACGATAGCCGTGTGGACCGACGGAACGAAAACAAAAAATTCCCCAATTTAGAGAAGACAAATATGTCGCGGGAATATTCCCGATAAGTTCCCAATCGTACATTTCTTTCTTTTGGGAATATTCGTCACTGTATAGTCGCGACAGCGCGTCGATTTTTCGATCGGTCGCACGACCGGACTGCAGACCCGAAAACGTCGGGGTCGTAATCGTCAATAGCGTTTTTGTCCGCGAGTCGCGAGAAAATATTTCAGTATATTCCGTTCTCTGATTTTTTTTTTTTTTTGTCGTTCAAATCATTTTACGTCGCCGTCGAATACGCGACGGTTTCCGCACTACGTTCAATATTTCGGCCGAATGCCCTTGGATTCCGTTTTCGGGCGGTGGCACAGGACGCTGCAGCAGCTGCAGGAATACGCGCGGTGAAGGACAAAATCCGCAATCGTTTCGGCGCGCGCGCGATTGCAAATATACAAACGACTCTCGAAATCACAACGCACTCGCGACTGTCATATTATCATGTATGGGATCCGAACAGTCGGAGAGGATTTTTTTTTTTTTTTTTATCCCGAAAATCGCATCGCTTTAAACGCCACGAAATACGACTGCTGTTTAACGGAGCGACGGGAATGGGGAGAGGGCGAGGGGACAGAGTTAAAAACCGTCCGCAAAGACAATCGTAAAAAACACATACAACATACAACATTGTAATCGCGGCACATAATTTAATGTACATTGTATATGTGTACGTATAGGAAATTGTCAAATCCTACAGATACATCCTGTGGCCTACACTGGTAGGCTGTTTTTTTTTTTTCCCCCGACGTCCCACGTTAACCGAACGACAAAACCGCGTGCGTACTATCTAAATATACGTATATAAATATAATAATTATATGACGCCCAACTATATATTACTATGACGTACGTACAAACCCATATGATAGTGTTTTTTTTTTTTTCACTTACGCGCGTTTCGTGCACTTTGCGTCACGTCAATATTAACCGGCGGCGGTAGGCGTATATATTTATAATATTTGTATGTATTTGCGGTCGCATTAAAATGACGTAAAAAAAGAAATCGAGTTTGAAAAATAAAATAAAATTCAGAACGAAAAATATACATATATAGAGGAGTATCGTATATTTCAGTATACTTGCACGAGTATGCCGCGATATCACAGGAAAAATCGATTTCTCTACGAGCGATATCGTTGAAAAACCATTATGAGTTTTTTTTTTTCTCGAAAATCATACTATTACGGGGGAAACTGTACGGGTGGAAATTAAGGGTGCTATAGAATAATCCCTTTTTTTTTTTTTTTCCATTATATATAGGTTTATTTTATAAAATATATCTAAGGAAAATATTCGATAATTTTAGATGGGATTATTCGGGAGAGTGGGCTAAGCTCCCACCTGGCCCTCCCCAATCGTCAGCTCAATGAGGGAATATCAGAGTATGCAGCTGCTTTCTCTGCGGATTCTCGCTCCCCTAAAAATGTATAGGTAAGTATATATGGGCGATCATCATATAATATATAGGCGTCTGCACGAATATAATGTCATTAAACATTTGTAGTCCCGTTTTTTTTCCCTTTACTCATAAGTTTTTGAAGTTTAGATTTTCACGTGAACCGTATAAAAAACATAATATTGTTTATTATTTTTCAATGCGTGTTGAATTTTTGGCACGGTAAAATTGCTTAACAATTCGGTACAAGTTTCGTAGCAAGTTGTTCTTAAATGTAATACAAAAATATCGATAAAACCGCAGTAAATAAATATTTTTTTAAACTTTTCATTTAATATACAGGGCGATTTTTTGATTTTCCCATGGGTTTTCATAATAAATGGGAAAATCGAGAAATAACATAGGAAAAACGGGAAAATTTACGAAATTATTATTTCCAAATCGTATATATTATACGGCCTTTTAAAACATGTATAACCGAACTCCGCTCAGAATCGTTTTGCGTTCGATTGTTGCATACACAAATACATTAAATTTCTCTCTATATCTCACCTTTTCAACTTTTCACCGACAACAATGGTACACCAATGTCCGTTTTTTTTTTTGCTTATCAGCTTTTTTACGCCCTTGGGCACTCCGCGGAACCACTAGGAAAAAAATGTTCCCGATTTGTCTAAACCCCCTACCCCCTCCAAAGCAATATATTGAATGTGTGTCACTAATTATATCTAAAATACGTACTTATAAGATACTACCCAACCCTGGATACATTAATTTTTTTTGTTTTATACGCCTAAAAATAATTTTGTCCCCGTCTTTCTGTAATTCATTCAAAACCGAAAAAAATATAATATATATCGCAGCTTCTTTATTTATAAATACACAGTCATCTATTTCACAAATGTCAATATTGATTTTTAGATTATCCACAGTGAAAAATGTTTTTATTTTATGATTTATATTTTGAAAACGTCATTTAATTATTGTGTACACACACGACGGAGGCCTAAATGAATTAATTTCGCATGTCCACCAACTGTTATTATTTCTATACGCTATAATAATAATTTGTATAACATTTCCTCTAATTAATTTTTTAATTAAATTCGTTATTATATACCTACCCACCCACTTTACCACTAATATACCGACTGCATCATCCAATTGCAGTGTATACGTGCCCATTTTAGGTATAATATCCTGCCTTTATTTTGAAATTAAATGAATATTGTATACGTTGGCTTATAAAAAAACCGCCGTGTTAACTTTAGTATTATAATAATTAATAATATTATATTGTACACTTGTAATTTTTGTCCTTACTATAATTATTATATTTTCTAAGTAGCTAAGTACTTACCTATTCGTTATTATTTTATTGCAGACATGTTACACTGTTATATTTGCTTACAGCGTGAACTTTTAATTACATTTACATTATTTTATAATTATTATTAATTATTAATTGTATCGTAATTAACGCGTTTTATGGTTCCGGAAGCGAAAACGGCAAATACGAAATTTTCGTAATTTCTTTTTGTCCTTCACGTCATAGGCTTAAGACTATATACGTCGTTTTTCCAGTGATTTTGATGAAATTCTACGAGTTTACGTCTTGCGTGAAACCCCGTACAATTGAGCAGTAAAAATATTTGAAAAAAATAATACACCGGCAGTTTTTCGTGCATATAAACTGAGGGGCGAAAATTGTATTTTCCGCGCGTACCGTCGTGTGGGGTGTCGTTTAAAAGTTCATAAAAAATATAATACAAGTTATCTAATGACATTTTCTCATACGCACGACTATTTCGCGACATATTAAGCTGCTAAAAAGTCGATAAAACATAATGGTACCCGCCTACCCCTTTACATCATAACTACCCGACCGCGTGATTAAAAAGAAAGTGGCACTTAATAAACACTTCTAACGAACAATTATTTCGAACAAAATATGTTAACTGGTTATGTCAATATTGAGTAAAATAATAATATGTAGTTACTATACGCGCGTAACCCTAATATAGTTGATGTGTGTACGACACGCACTTGGCGGGGTTTTGTCCTCCGAGTCTAAATATTTCAACGCATCAAATATGTTATATTGTTAAGGACAACGAGGGTTTCGGTTCAAATTTTAAAAACCCTTAACCGACAGAAGATTAACCGATATAAATTGTGTATATTATGTATACTTAAAACGAATATATACTATAACATTTCATCGATTAAAATATCATATTATTTTGAAATGTCGATAAAATGCGTACGATGTATTATCGAATATCTACTCGAAAATTAAAGGGCACACGCGTCGAAGTATACCTATAAAAAAAAAAAAAAAACAAAAAAAAAACGGTCCATTGAACTGCCTATATGTATATGTACTATTATATATTTTACAATCGCCTTGAACTCGTTTTACGCGTCTAAATTCTAAAATAATATGCAGCCGTGTTTATTATAATAACGACGTCCAACGTATAATGTACGGGTAACAAGCGTGTACATGCCGCGGTTCGAATTAAGACGCAGTTTCCCGAAGGTAAAAAATACATCATGAAGAATTTTAGCGACGAGAGAATAGTGCTAGGTATGGAAAAACGCATTGAAAAAAATAAAAAAAATAAAAAAATAAAGGGCCACCAGAGTGTATAACATGAATCCCTCAAATGACGTCGCCGTTATCGACACGTCGCGGACAAGTGGCCGGCTTATTGAAACTATTATTTTTTTTCCCCCATTTCTACACGCAATTGTATTATATTTATCCTGTACGTGTTATTTCTTCCGAACACGAAAATGACAATTACGTACAAGGATATTCAACGAACAAGCCTCGCCGGGGATTCTAAAGAGATCTACGTACAGTATTATGATGGCTGAACGCATTTATGGATGTTTTTATCATTTTAATAATATAATGATATGTTTTACGATTATATACAGTTTTTCAATGAAAAATTATTACATAATGTATTTTAATGATTCGATGAATAACATTTCAAACGATGATGCAGATACAGATGTGCGTATAGACAGACACCGGTGGCCGATTTGGATGTATTATTATAGAGGAAAGTATACTAAAAAAAAAATAATAATAATAAAAAATATATAAAGCTATATAATTTGTTTATCGCGACTGATCTCCGTGCGATAATATATCGTTTCTGTGAAACATATTATATTATAATATTTCCGGTTAACTTATAATATTATAGACGACTGTGTACATAATGCTACGCAGTACGACTATGGTATTATATAGTTTTTCCTATAAATTATAATTAATAGGATATATATTTTTTTTTTTTTTTTTTTGTCATGTAATATAATACGAGATATTTTTCTAAATAAAATACTATATAAAACAATATTATAATCAATCGTATCGGAATTAATATACGAGTATTTGGTCTATTCGGACTCTAAATTATGACCGGTGTCCGGTTGTCACGCGATTGGTATCTTATAGTCGCGCCGACGGCGGTTGCGATATTATCTGCAGTTCAGAACATCTCGTTTTCCGATATCGACGACGGACGATTTCATGTACACTACCGCGGTCTTAGGACATCCTATGGCCGACCACTAGTCCGCGTCAGTTTTCCGCGGTGGCTTTTACAATCCAGTTTTGAGGAGGTGGGACGAATGTCCGCGGTGAGTCACGGGTTTCAACCCCTCCTATTATCCATGACGGATATTTATTATCAGCACATTCTTGGTGGGTTTAATAGAAAATATTGTCCATAACCCCTATACCATTGACAATTTCTGGGCACGTTACTATTTGAACATTTTATATCTGCGTAGGTATTTCGTATTAAAAATATTTACGCATGTATAATTTCGTAAGCTGATATCGTTTAATGGACATGCGGGTGCGGGTCGTTATATCTAAATGGCTAAAACAACACGTCTGAAATGAAATGTAAGCAAAATCAAATAAATCGTAATCACGTAACGATATCCGATAGTATTAAACCTGTAATCTCGATTTTGAACTGACCAAACCGACCGTGGATTAATTACTACACTGCGATCAAAGCCCAGTTAAAAACTTAAACGAACAATGACCAAACGGCATTACTGTTTTAGCTGTGGATTAACCGTTACTTACCGGATTTAAATTAACTGGCCCTTAACTGGCGATTGGTAAAACTATTGGACTTATCGAATTAATTAATCAAATTACTTCGACACGGACGTAAGTCGAAATAGACAGGGTTAATAAATATATATATATAGGGTTAATTAGGCCGGTTCTATTTACCGGCGATTCGCTCTCTGGAAACTCGATACAAACTCGACACCCGGTACGTCGTACGATATAAGAGTCATTCTATAATACGCATACGTGAGGAAAAAGAAACGCTATTCTCACGTCTACAACCCACGTAACCCCCGATGTATGTTGAGGTATATTTATTTTCGGATAGGAAGCATATAGCGACACTACAGCATCAACAGAAGAGCCTATTTTTACGCCGTTTTCACGCCCGCCGGGAGCGCGACAGCAGGACTGCATTTTTCTTCTATATAACCCTCATACACGGGGGGGGGGGACTGCATTTATTTTTAACGTGACTCGTGACGTCCGGAAGTCTATACGAGATACGAAATTCAGTTTTGTAACGCGTTATATTTTAATAGCTCATATGTGTATAATGTGTGTGTAAACATATTATAGAACTATACAGTAGTCGGGATAGTGGATACAAGGGAAAGAAGCATGAAGGCGTTGGCCTTCCCCTCAAATTTCTAAAAAAAAAAAAAAAGTAGGTATCAAACGACACAAGTTATATTACTACATGCTGTGTTATAAGCTTAAACTGTTATCATAATATTCAAAGACAAACTGCGTCTCGATCACTTTTATCTCGGCGGTGATGACAAATTTTTATTAAACCTGCATGATAATGAATATTGTTATTTAATGCCCTCCCCTCCAAAAATATTAAAAATTCTGGATCCGTGCCTATTTATTGTAGTATAAGACTGAAAATAATTCGATTTAGGACGGTCGAGATCTGTATTTTTTTTTTTTATCAGAGGAAATAGGTTACTACCCCAAATGGAAGTTTTACTGGAATGCGGTCGATCATTATGTAAGTTTTTTTTATCGCAAGATATTCTCGGAAAATTTGAATTTTTTAAATAAATTTGATTTTGAAGGCAGTTTTTTTCAATTATCGTAGAATTATCGTTTTCAACTGCCATATTTGGATGCATACAAAAGTTTACGTATTCATATTAAAGAATCGTGAGAAAAATGTTTCACTGTTATGCATTTTAAACATTAAACATATTATATAATAAGTTAAAACTTGAATCTACTCCCGTACATATAATGGAAAACACAAATATAATTCACATTATTCATACTTGAAATCGTTTCGAGTTCGTAGTAAAATAATCACCCTGTATACGTCGATATTGTTATATTTGTTCAAAACGGCTATATATACTCAAAAAAAAAAAAATTAAAAATACAATACGTTTTAATGAAATAACAATTATTTGTATTATACTTGTGCATACGGGACGAATATATATTATGTATTTTATTTATGTCTGTGTCACCGCCGTGTTTGTCTTGGGAATATAATTTTCGTATTCCAGTTTGTCAAACAATATTCGTATATACCGAGAGTTGAAAACAATTTCATATAATATCGTCGGTTCGTAATAACGACATAATTTTCAAAAGAAAAAACAGGACTCATACTTCACACCATGACCACAGTCGTAGGCGGATTGTTAGGAAGGTGAGATATTATAATATAGCATATAAGGTTTAGTAAATAAATCGTATGGTGACAACAAACCATTACAAACGAAAAACGATTCTGAGGGGAGTAGATTTATTCGTGGTTTTCCACTTGTTGCTGATAGATAATCCGGGAATTGACAAACATTAAAAATCCAAAAAAAAGAACCTATGGGTTAAACTGTCGAAAATATCGATAAATGTTTCAACGTATAAAGACCAAGACCGTCGACCGGTATATCGCGGAAGATTCCAATATCATCTCCCTTTGTTAGAATGTATTCATTTTTTTTTTATATTAAATAAATTAAACATTTACAATCCGTACAATTTTTTTTTTTTTTTTGCACATTAAGCAAACTTTGTAATAAAATATAAATGACAAAGTAGACATTAACACGCGAGAAGGAAAGTCATCCAGTGATCGGACCCTAATTATGATATTGGTTTACACGCCTAGATCAAGGAGATCACGGTACCAACGTCTTTTGTGGCAACGAGGAGGATTGCCTAGAATTTTAAAAGACTGTTGACTTGAGACGAGTGAGTTGACACGAAGAAATAATTTGGAGTGGAATTTTTTGTAGTGTGCTATGGTTAGATTGTCAACGGTATCGATACTTTATGAAGAGAGTGGTTGCTGACGAACCAAAGAGCTGAGGTAGTTTGGCGGAGGCACATTGATTGAAAAGCTTGGAAATGTTTTTTTTTGAGATGATTTGGCCCAACCCCAGATTTTGGCAAGAATTTATTTTTATACGATTAGTGAATAAATATTACAATTACCGTTAATTTATACCTCATAAGATCATTTGTTGTCAGTTTATTAAGTATAGGTAATACATCAGTTCAATAATTTTGATGCTGCCATTTGTATTACTGATATTTTTAATATTATATTGCAATCTTGTTAAAAAAAGCGATAGGTCAACATTAGATTTTTGGTTTTATTATTTATACCTATTCGACAGGTAATTTATAATCATACATTTTTTTTTTTTTTTTTTTTTCTATAAATCGATCTGGAAGTCTTCAAAGGAAAAATATTATCGGTTGAAAAATCCGCATCATTTGAGATACCGTATCGAATCATTTTTACTAACTGGAAAACCGTTTTCCGGGAGTAAAAAAACACACGCAACAAAAATCGTCTGCCTGCAGAAATCGTAAAATTTCAAAAAATGAATGGATCGGATTAACGTTTGATGCGGAAAAGCCGTTGTTCGCAGACGAAAGAAAAAAGAAGAAAACACATTACGGTAAAACCAATAAATATTCATCGCTCAGAATCGACAATAAAACAATATACCTACGTTTAAACGAATTACATCGGTATTACATGGTAGTAATATTATGTTTGTAAATAATTGCTATTGCAAGAACACAGATTAAAAGACCCGGTAATATATTTTAAACGTGCAGCGGGACAAAGAATTGTTGTTTTTTAGCAAAAATATTTTAATACTATTACAACGCCGACGAATAATAATATAATTATATAACTTTTCCGAGTAACTTTTTTTTTTTTTTTTTTTTTTACG
>CABPRJ010001433.1:0-122532 GCA_902439185.1 Cinara cedri | reverse complement strand
CTTAAAAAAAAAAAAAAAAAAAAATCGTCGGTTTACAAACCGTATTATAACATCGTGTCGAGTTTAATATACAGACCTCCCTAGATGTTTTCCTGTAAACCGACGGCGGCAAAACGCTATTGTGTCATACGAGTCCCCGCGTCTGCTTCGAGCAGCTATATAGTCGCGGTGGTATAATATTATTATTATATTATGTTATTAGGTATCGTTACTTGGAAGAAAATAAATCCGATTCGAAAACGCGTATACGTAGACAAAAAAAAATAATAATAAATACCTACTCTTTTAATCAATCCGCGGCGATACGAATTATAGCTGATATGATACGAAAGTAGAATAATCTAAGAAACGCGCGTATATGTTTTATACATATAATACCAGCCGGATAATAATTAAAAGGTCATATTACTGTGAACGTTATTAATATTTTGTGTGTTTCGGGTTCATATTGTATAGTAATTTATAGACGGTTTTTTTTTTTTTTTTTTTTTTGTTTTTAACTTTTTAAATTATAATGTATAGACCCCGTATAGTGTGTGTTTTTTTCCGACGACGTTGCGCATTCGAGTGTTGACCTATTACAGATCACATATTATATTTCTTTTTTTAAATATATACGTGTGTGCTTTATACCTTAAAACATAATAATAACGGGCACGCATATAGTTTGCGCACATTTACTTAAATCGCATATTATTTGCGCACGTTTGTACAATTATCGTTTGCGCACAGCTTATTTCTCGTGCAACCACTCGTTTGCGTACACAATTTTCCCTTTTCACTTGCGTACAGACTTGAGACTGTCAGTGAATAATTCAACTTCTCCGACGTGGTTAAAAATGCGCTTTCGGCGTGCTACGTGTTTACAAATGTTTTATGATTGCGATTTGAATATAACATTACGTTAAAAAAAAAGCGGGAAAGCGACCATTTGAATTTGTCATTTATTTTAATTACTTCAAAGGTTTATTAGGCTTGAAAGCGGTTCATGAATATTGTTCGCGTGGATTGTAGGTACCTATGGACCTCTGTTCAATTATTCGTATTATTTATTTTCGACGGCGGTTACTAACTCGATTTTAAGTTTAGTGTTATTCGTAAACACTTTATTATCAGCAATACCATTGTATCTGCATGTGTGTAAGTGTGTAATAATATCTATACATATAAACAATAAACATCTACAGGTAGTATGTTATTGGGTAAGCGAGTTGTTCATTTTATAATATTTTATGCGCAATCGAGTGGTTCGTCCTATAATATGCTGTGGCGCGAACGAGCGGTTCCTCCTACAATGATTTGTGTGCAAACGAGTTCCAAGTTTTGACTGAGAAATTTCAAAATGTGCGCAAACTAGTTGTGGCCATAATAATATCGTACCTTATAACCGCAGTCGTGAAATAATAATTCCACTTGTTGATCGCACAATATCGCGTTATTATATTGTACATCAGCGGCGTATTTACGCGATTTCCTTCTGGGGGAGGTCAGGGAAACTTTTATCCCTCTATTAATTTTATTACGAACAGAGGACGATGTCTAATATAGTGGATAAACTATACAGTGTGTAACAGGACTATTTGACATTTTTACATTGTAGTTGCATGTGAAAATGTCAAACAGTCCAGTTACACCCTGTCTACTGTAGTAAGATTTGTCCAAAACACTTGTAGCTTTTGAATTGAAATCGATCATCTCTCTAAGTTATTTATTGTTTTTCTGTTGCTAAAACTTTTTTTCATAATGAGCAATAATTTTAACCGCATTTCAGATTCTGAGTTTAGTGAAGAATGTATTGGTTTTACAGAGATGTTTATTTTTTTTTTATTTTTTTTTTTTACTGTACCCTATACTGAAAGAAAATTTTCTTAAGGCGGTACTTTAGAGAGGTCATTTTTCGATTTTCTCGACAAACAGGAAAAACCGGGAATAAATATATATATATATAATGTAAATAATGAAAATATATAATGCCCAGTTACCATAATATGACATATATATTGTTGACAAAGCATCACTATCAAGTAAACTCCGCTCAAAACCTTTTTCCGTTAGCAATGGTTTATCGTTGCTTGCAGGTATACATTCAATTCCTTTCTGTATCTTGGCTTCCAAACTTTCCACCTACGACCGTGGCTCCACCCGTCCCCATTATTTTAGGACAGCTTTTTAAATATAATTGTTCTATTTGTTGATCTCGTTGAAAAATTTAGCCTCGGAGCCTTTATACGTCTTAATCGTGGCTTGTGTATACATCCATCACACGCCTGCGATAAATACGGTACAATACCATTTATCGGAGAAATGGGTTATCGTAAATTATACGTTAACGATCGCATTTTGGCGAATATTTTTCAAAGGTAACGTGATCCATTAATAACATGATGTCCATCGATTATTGTTAATAAACTTTTGATTTATCAAAGAATGGGAATACATATATTCGATGGGAAGACGAGCAGGATAAGAGGAGGATACTTTAAAAAATAACCATACGTATTAGAAAAAAGAAATTCAAATCTCAATAAAAAAACAAAGCCTTTGGGGTGATATTATTATATCATTCCGTGTTAATACGTCACTGCGTTTTACGTTATTTAGGGTAAATATAGGCTTCATATATATGTATACATTTACTATCAAAAATATTTATCTTTATGTTGTCCCCTAAGCCTGTACGTGCCTACATACATATGATAACATTGCGGTTCAAAACGCATTATATTTAATATATTATTATTATGTAAATGTAATACTCACAATACGTCGTACAAACGGTTACCCTATATTGCGACCCGCCCGAGAAATCGCAGATTTCTGAGAACGTTATTATCATAGTATTTTTTTTTTTTTTGTCCGATTCGTCCCACGGTAGGAAAAAAAGAAATGAACAAAATAGTCGTTGGCTTTCATCGCGGGTTTGTTGACCCGTGCAGCTATATAAGTGCATATGTCTATAGGTGATATACACTGCGCGTGTAGCCATGCCTCTGGCCGTTGCAAAGACGCCGCGCGGTAAAAAACCATGGGAAAATATTATTATTGATATCGTCCCTGCGCTGCGCATTACAATAATATAATATCGTGTTCGGAACGGTCGGGCCCGTTGCGCAGGTGCGTCTGGAGGGCAAATATATTTAGGTACACATCTATACAACATAATGTACTGCTGCACTGCACAACGTTACGACAGAAGGTCAGACAGCGCGAAAATACCGGCGGTTGTGCCCTCGTCATCCCGTTTCTCGTCTGAATATAATGTAGAGGTCGATGGTATACAATTATAAATACACAATATACCTAGGGAGCCTGTTCGCGATCTGTTATTCGTTCCGCTCAAAAACACGGTTATTACGGGGTTATAAACTCTCATGGCCCGATTTCGATTTATTTCTATTTTTTTTTTTTTCCCCCCCGAAACGACGAAATTGTCCTACAAGGAGCACTGGAATTTCGCGTTTAGAAATTTGAAAATTATATTTCCGAACGCTATTATGGTATTAGAGTTTTTTACAGCATGACCAATTTTTGGATTCCGAGCGAAATTTTGCTGTATATGATGTGCTTGTTATATCTTGTATTTTTCTTTTTTTTGTGTGCGTGTATATATATATTCTATCTGAAATTTTACACGAATTTTCAATTGAAACGTTTTTTCTGGATGTCGAAGAGACGGGATAGTTTACCTCGTCACAGAGACCTGAAATTTCTGAAAAATATTTATATAAGCGTCATGTAGACGCGATAAAATTGTCTAAACATTCTGTCGATTTTCGAGGTATTTTTGGGCATTTAAAATATTTGAGTATTTTAGTTTTTATTTGTTTTTTCTGTATACAATTTTTTGAGCAGAGCAGAAATACTTGAAAATTTTACACAAGGCTTATCATAAGTTGTTTTTGATATTTTTTTTTAAAAAAGTTGAATTCGATGTAATATTTTTTTATAAGTCCTTAAATTCAAAATCGTAAAATTACGGTAGATATATCAAAATTATATGTTTAACCAAATTTCGCCTAGAATATTATTTCGCTATCAATGGTTCATCGTTGCGTACAGATATAAATTAAATAACTCGTTATGTATCCTACGTTCCCAATTGTTCACCTACAACAGTATATTACACCCATCAGCAGTATCGGTTTTTTAAATTTAGGTATATAAATATTTATAATGATTTCTTGCTATAGGTCATACAGACGTAATTAAAAGTTTTTAATACCGCAGTTTAAATTTAAAATTACATTACATATCTTTCTAATAATATATATCGTTGAACCGATTATAGGATATTATTTGCTTTTGCTTTTGGCTAACCACACGGCAAAACTCTGCCAATAAATACGAGAAAATGTATAATATATAACATACAGGGCACATCTGATGCAGGATTTGATGATTTCCAATATGTAATTGGAGCGTTATAGGAAATTGTCGAACTCCGCATATACACCACTCTGTATACATAATGTAATATTCTTACAAAATTTGGCATTTGCGTAGGTATAAAACATTAAACCAAACTGTTTAATGTTGTTAATAATAATATATCTTCTATACGTATAAAAATGAATCTTTCTTACTTATATTGTCCGGTATAAACTAAAAACCTACTAGATCGATTTATGCGCTTTTTTTTTTATTTTTGCGAAATCGTCCGTGTCGTCCGGAGAAAGTTTAAAGCTATTGAAATCCTTGATATGACCAATAGAAATAGTAGACCCAACCAGCGGTTCACCAATTAATAATTTATAAGTAAATTAAATTGCCCAGCAACCTAACGCTTTCTAATGCTTTTTAGAAATAACCGTTCGAGTACGCACTGCTCGATCCAGACGAACAGTGCACGCTAATTTGAGGCATTCCATTACGATTACATTCTTTGTCCGAGTGTGATGGTTGTTGAAAAATGATTTTTGCTATTTTTGTTGATTCATAGTTTACCTTGGTGACACAGATGAAAAAAAAACATTGTTATTAACTTTATTTAGAAACTTTTTTATTGAATGGGCAAAGCCTCGCGGGATAGCTTGTAGTATCTAAAATTCCCGAAATTAAGATTCAATACACTGCACAGTCTTTTCAAACTAGGTATTTGTAATCTTGTCTTATCGTTTAAATATAATTAATACTGCAATATTTACAGTATGACACATTTTTCAAAATTTCACGGATTTTTCTATTGACAGTGATTATGTCAGCTCTTAATAACGTAGCAAACACAACATTGATATTTTAAAAATTCCTAGAAAATTCGCTTTTTAACGGTTATTAATTCCCAATTGTAAACTAAACCAAAAAAACGCTATACTGAAAAGTTCAACTTAGTTTTTTGATGAATAACTATCAAACTCAATTTTAAAGGTTCGGGAAAACTAGTGGAAATTAAATCTCTATACTGACACTGTATGTATATACAATAGTATAAACTCCGCTGCAGACTATTCAGTAGACGGAAATAACTGAGACAGTCTTAAAATACGACTTTTGAAGTACTAGTAAATATTTTAAATATCCGTCTGTACCTCAGCTCTTTCCTGTGACTATGACGGGGTCGGCTATCGTGGTACACATTCAATTTTGTCCGCCTAACCTAACTGCTCCTCTTGTCTCTCGCATTATTGCTGCTGTGTATTGTCGTATTTCTACGATCTATAAAAAAACGCAATTTCATTTACCGCTAATGTAGATAATATTTAAAAAAATATTAAAAAATGTCGAGCAAAAAAATAATCGACCTAGGTACTGGGATTTCACTTTTGATATGAAAATCGTTTTACAATACATTAATAACACTAATAAATCGTTATTATTCTGTCAAGCATTAAATTGTATTACGTCCAATGGAATCTCTTAATTAAATTAAATTGATACAT
The DNA here is from genome assembly GCA_902439185.1 of Cinara cedri. Lineage (NCBI taxonomy): Eukaryota > Metazoa > Arthropoda > Insecta > Hemiptera > Aphididae > Cinara > Cinara cedri. Next base: position 116,656 of record CABPRJ010001433.1, on the reverse strand, counting down.
TAATTATAATACCTATTATCATATTATTATACTAAGCCGATTATTACAAAAAAATATTCCGTATGATTATATAGCGTTATTATTGATTTTTTTTAATCGAAATTTATTATTTTCGTTTTGTTCACGATCAATATCATAATAATTTATTGTCGAACATAAATTATTGGTTTTTTTTTTTTTTTAATATGACGATTGGTGTTACTATAAACCGTATAGCCCACCAACCAGAATATTGGTTTTCTAATAAATATCGCGACGAGACATAAGCGCTTGTATCGTTTCGCACATCAATGTGATCGTTTCACAATCGCCACTGCAGTTAATCAGTGGCGGATCTGATACTCATTTAAGAGGGTGTCATACAAAACAAGACCTCAACTGAAAACAAATTTCGGATGAGGGGGGTGTCCAAAATTTGTTTAATTTATTATGTTTTACACTGATACTTTTTACGTTCTAACGTAAATCGCTCAAATCCTCCTCCCGCCGTTATGTTCTTAGATACATACATGTAATTCAATTAATAGTTTAAATTCCAAGAATGAGTCGATCGTTACGTCGTCCACCCCTCCAATCCGCCACTGAAGTCAGTAAGGTAAACATTCTAGTAAAACGAAAAAAGAACATGTTAGATAAGTATTCAAGGGACCTCACAAGACCACACGACCAGTGGGGACCACTTATTCGTCGAAATAAATTAAAATTAAAAATACACCGCAAGACGTAATAACCTCGGTAACCGTACTAATATGTAACAATATTATGGACGCATCGAAAATTTGAAATTCATCCAAAAGTATATGTACTCCCTATAACCTCCTGAAAATGCGATTTAAAAGCCATACGGTCGAAATATTTTGTGCTAATCGGAAACGCATATGTGAGTAATATTATAAAATGATAGTTATTGTACATTTTCAAAACAACCACGAGAAATATTTGTATACGCTTTTTAGACATACATTTTGTTTGCATTATGTTTTACACAATTTTAATTACCTACGAGCGTGTAGCCCTGCCAGGCATCCCCGGCTCAAAGGGTAAGCGGTATAAGTCCACGCTTAGGGCGGTATTTTTCAGGGGTAGCATTTAAAATTGTTGACGTAGTATACAGAAGGAAAATGAGGGACGGCAACATTTAAGTATACTTAGGTGTGTTTAAACGCTCGAGGTGGACCTTCCAACAGCCGCCCCCCATTGCGAAATCCCGAGTAGGTATTTCACCGATTTTATTAAACATGAGATAATATTTTAAGTTTTTCGTGTAAACGAATAGGACCAGAGGAGCGTATAATATCAAAAGAATATCGTATAAAAAAAATTAAAAATAAAAAAGGTAAAAAAATAACAACCGAGAATTCTGAAATATTGTTTTTTTAGGTTCGAAGCGTAGCGAGGGATCTATTGGTTTTGCTACACAATGTGTGTTTTCTTTTTTTTCCTGTCTGTAAATAACTTTTCTAAAAGAAAACTCGCTCCTGCATATCAAGCGTAGCGCTTTTTGCAAAAGGAAATGTTATCCTCTAATCTTATATCTTTTATAGGATATTTATATTTTTAGAAATTATTTTCGAATTTCCATGGGGTTTTTCAAAATAACTAAAAAAAACAGGAATCAAAATTACAAGTAAAACAGCAAATACATATTTATGGCGAGCCATAGCGTTAACGATTTCTTTTTTAATTTTTGCAACTTATGTTTCTATATCAGAAATATTACTCCAACAAAAAAACGATACAAGGCCTTTTTATTGTTGTATTTTGGATCTGGATGCTCGTGAAATAAGTTGTTTTTTGATTTTCCAAATAGGAGGTTCATTATAAGTTTTACTTAGCGTTCAAGAGAAAAAAGTTGGGTTTTATATAGTAATTTTTTTTTACATATAAGAATTTCAATATTAAATATTAACGAAAATCATACGTATAATATTTTCAAAACATGTATGTAACCAAAATATAATAACTTTATGTATCCGACCTTCCCGACTTTGCTCGCATTACAATGGCACACCCGTCTCTAGTATCATGCAACTCTTTTTTTTTTTCATTCCATCCGAGTAATAATTATCACCACCCTGCCGTATAATAATAATTTAAACGCGTGTATTACTGTTGTCGACCGTCTCTTGCCAAAAACAGACCGAAACCGTGCATATATATATATGTAAACGACCAGTGACAAAACCAGGAGGGATAGCCCATCCCCGCATCCGAAATTTGAGACTACAGGTATTTCTTTGTTATTGTGCAGAATACGCGTGTACTTCACCTATTTTATAGTAATTTTTTGTCCGGAAAACCTGCACAGAAATTCGTAACCAGTAGTGTTTCCACCACATATACTCTCAATATTTCGTTGAAAAATCACGGGTATACTGCGTGTACTATGAAATAGTTTTTCAGACAATTTGTCATGATGCATTATCGACATTGGTCGTTCATGCCACTTATCCGCTAAAACCGTAATAGTAATACAAATTGTAATTTCAGCTAAACATTCACAATTTTCTTGGTTATTTTTTTTAATTCTAACGCAATATTTGTTCAATCGATATCTATTTCCCTACCAACCGTAAGAAAAACATAAAACACCTAATACTACATAGACGCAATTAGATGCGGTACTTAACACCCTAAAATGTTCGTTTAACCTCCCCCTAAATAACTTGACTAATTACGCACTTATATCGGTATACTATATTGTGTTCGTTTTTTTTTTCACCGTTAAATATTGAAAAAACCAAGTACGCCGTGTCGCTCATTGCTTCATTAGTTATTATAGTTAATGATTTGTATTTATATAATAGTATATTTTTTCACGCGAGCGATGTGCCGAACAAATCCCATCGTTTATTCGAAATATCACGATTAAAGCGATTTATATTGTTACACGATTTTAACCGTCCCTCCGCCACCATCCCCGAAATGCGAGGTCGAGTTGCGCCTATGCGCTCGTATGCGTGTATACTTTCAAACAGAAAACAAAATCGATGACGGGAACAACACCTCCCCTCCCCTCCCCTCCCCCCGGACAATTATTCCCGATCGTCGCTGAGCCTACGACTGTACAGCAACACGACGTTATACCGCTGTAATACCGACAGACAGACGGTTTTTCGCATTTTCGCGTTTTTTCTACGTCATTTTATGCAGTATAATCGCCGCGATTTTCTTTCGATTTTCGGTATTCTATACCTACCGGTGGCAAAAAAAAAAGAAAAAAAAAAGACAAAACGAAATCGACAACATCGTTCGATAAATCAACGTTTTAATTAATATCCCGGCATAACGAGAACGAAACGCAACAAACTGCAGCAGCGCGCAGCAACAGCGCGGCAGTACACAATCGTAACCGTCGTCGTCGGCGCGGCGGCGGCGGCGGCGGCGGCGGCGGACAGTCGCGGAGGCGGCGCGTCCCGCGGTGCCGCGTTAGTTACGTCCGCCCGTCGCCGGTTGCTATTCGGCCGGCCCCGGCGGCAGACGGGCGACAAACAAACTCGCGGTGCCCCGAATATTGTTTTTTTTTTTTTTCTTATTTTTTTTTTTTCCTCATTCCCCTCCGAGTCCGCGTGCGTTTTTAGGTACGACGCAATAATATAAACGATATAATATCATGTTATTACGTCGTACACACGAACCGCAGTGCGCGCCACTGCGCAGTAATAACACCGCCGGCTCAATATCGTCATTACGTATATTACGGCGGTACTGTACACCTATGTGGATATTTGCGCCGCGCGCCCCGAAAACAAGTATACGGGGGCCGAGGGGCGGGGGAGGGGAGTAGGAGGAGGAGGAGGTGAAAAACGGCCCTAAAATATTCGTCGCCTTGAAATAACAATAACAATAATAATGAAGAAAAAAAAAAAAAAAACGTCACAGTAATATTATTATTCGGCTAAACGGTTTATACAATGTTGCCGCGATCGGTCGACTCGGAATTCTCCGGCTCGAAACGCATTAGACAATAATTAATTATTATTACGTTATCGCGGTAACAACGTCGAAAATCGGACGGTACTGAAATATTGCGTTACCGTTATCGGTTTCCGTTGGGCGAATCCCGATCGATTTTTCGCCGTCAAATATTTCCCGATAACCGACAAGCCTTCCGAAATCCAACTGAACTGTAAATTGCGGATTTGTCGAACAGCTTCGTTGCGTGCTAACGTAATATCTGGATCGCGTTGAACACGCGGAACGCGATATTTTAATCGCAACGTTATCCTGTTGTCGTCAAATTATGATAACTTATCGCGTGCATGAGAAATATCCGCAACGGCAATCGATTCAATTTACCGTTGGATCCGATGTACGCATTTCGTTGGCAACGCTCAGTCTTAGAACAATAGATCCGACAATTGAATTTTCGATTGTGTATTTTTATTGAACGTCCGTTGAATTTCCGAAGGCGACCTGATGTTAGAGTGATAATCGATCGGGCCTGTTTTCGTTAAAGGCACCTCGTAATATGTGAATGTTGTCGACGTGTTCGTCTCGATATTTGAATTTTTAAGCGAGTCATCGCGAACGTAGGTGAAACTGTACGGGCACTTAAAAAACAATTGTAGCTCGGTGAAAAATTAAAATATCGAGACAAATAAAACCAACGTAATATACAAACACAGACAGCGTTCTTGCGTTCAAGTTTGATAATAATAAGCCAATTCACTCGAAGATTAAAACCTACAGCACGAAATCGGTACTACCGAGCGGAAATTTGTCATCATACAATGTTCAACATTACCTACGGCCGTAACACGTTATAATATCGTACGGCATGCGCTTGCGTATCGTGTCTGTTATACGTGTATTGTATATTATTCCCGGTAATTTTCGGACGCTTTTAGCGGCTCCCTCGGGACCAAATGAACCTAAACTCGGAAATCGAAGTTTTTTTTTACGAGCGTAGCGAAGAGACTTCAGGTCGAATTTAAAATAAGCAACTTTACCGTGTTGTTGAGGAAAAATGGCGTTTTTTTTTTTTTTAGCTAAGTACGTCGCTATACAGACCACCCAAATAAAGCCGGGGGGACAAACTTTTTTTACAAGCGCGGATTAAGCGTTAAGAGTGTGCCTTTTGGTGATTTCAACTTTCAACTACACCTCCACCGATCATTTTTAGGTTCAGATTTCATGTTTATACGGAAAATACCGGGTTTTATATCGGTGAAAATAAATGACTTATTCAAAAATGTATATGTTACGATTAATGTTGTTATACTATTGTACTTTTTTGTAGTGAAAACCGATTCTGTGCTGTTAGTTTTAACATTAAGATGTTTTTGTGTATTATCAAACCTAAAGATAATAACATTGTCTATATTTATACGTTAGATTTTTTTTCGATATTTAAATTTTCAAGCGCGTTATGTATATTTAAAATATTACAATTTAAAAATCATCTTATCTCGCTTAAAAATTTAAATATCAAAAAAAATTTCACATATAAATCCAATCAATATTCTCACCTTTAAGTTTGACAACAGGCTAATATACTCCAATATTAATATTTACGGCACCAAATAGGTTAATATATAAATATAACCACTTTAACAGAATTTTTACAGCGTTTACCGTAACATGTATAGGTATATAAACTATTGTTGTCAACGGTGAAATATTATAACGGTTTCAGTCGGCTGGAAGAAATAAACGGCTGAATAAAGTTACGGGGCTCTTTGCTGCTCACATTGTTTCTATATTGAATTTTTACATACGGCGTTGACGGGGCTGATAAATTAAAAAGACGTTTCGTCCCCACGAAATAGGACCATAGGACAAATGACCTCCCCTGCCTCTCAGGCCCCTCCACGGTGGATAGTACGTTTAGTCCGCAAATTATGTTATCGAAAAAACCGTCACGCGTCGGTTAAATTTAGTAATAATTATTGTATTGTAATAATAAAACGATACAAAAAAGATACAATTCATACTTTCAAAGATTTTTCGAAGGTCGTCAATCACGGTGGGGGGTTCGCGAACTCGACTTTAATTCTAAACCGATTGTTTTAGAATTCAGATATCATATTATCAATGTTATCATGACTATATACTGCGATCCTTCTGCGGCACGTTTTGCTTTCCATCGCGAATACCGGGGGCGACTAAATGGGCGTGCGTCGTTTCCGCCAAAATACTTGATTTCCGTTTCCGCCGACTATTCCCGACAAAATGCCAAAATGAAAGAGGGCACGATATTTGTTTCCGCCAAATCAATATTTCTACGCCTAATACACGATCGTTTGAGAACCGCTATAGTCGCGTAATATTATGACAATTCTGGAGATTGAAGAAATTAAGATTACAAGAATCAAACTATTTCCCGGATGATATCGTTAAAAAAAAAATTATGTGACAATTAGGTATCAGGAATTTGTTAATAACCAAGATTCATTAAAATTTCAAAATGTAAATTCAATTTTGCATACATAGGTTCACAATTTTTTTTTTTAAATTATCAATAGTATTATTAATATCGTAAATAAATGAAAAAAAAAAAAACAAGAATTTTTAGGAGTCAATGAAATTAGCCTCTTTGTGGTGGCCTCCGAGTAACTCTAACAGTTCTCAAACTATACCCGGGTAGAATGAAAACGAAAATCGAACATTTTTTTTTTCTTTTTGCCGGAAACATACAATACAAAATAAAAAATACAATTTTTGACGGAAACCTATGAGGTCGGACGAAACGTCCGCTGCTGTCCTGGGATTTTGGAAAATGCAAAGTCCGGAATCGCCCCGGTGTCTTCACGCACACCCCACGAAACTATAATTTTATATTATGACGATGGGTATTTAAAAAATCATAGTATTTTAATATATTATTATAAACGGTGCATTACGCACCCTGTATAACCCTGATCAATCCTCGATACAAGACACTCGTCATCTCGGAAAGTATATTACCTTATTTCTGAACGATTTAAAATACGAGCAGCTCTAAAACGTCACGTATTACGGTGATTTTTCGTCACCCTTATTTCCCCCTGCCGTATCAATCTCAAACATATAGAATATGTCTCGTCAGAGCGGAATGTCGGAAATCGACATATGCATTTGTTGTTTCCGTCTGACAAACGCACGATATAGTTAAAATATGCTTACGCAGACTGCACAGAACTCGCTTAGTTTTTGTTTCAGAGTAAAAACGCCTATTATAAAATCAAAAGAGAACAATGAGGAGGGCGAGACGTTGCGTTTTTTTCCGTTTTCTTCGAATATAATAGTCAATTTACGCCGTTTATAAATAACGACTTTTCCAACGTTTTTTTTTTAATTCAATAAAACTTTAAAAAAAAAAAAAAAACAACTTTTTCAAAACAAATGAACGCAACGTCTCGCCCTCCGGAATATTGTTCTCTATTGATTTCATAACAGGCGCTTTTCCTCTAAAACCAAAACTAAGCGAGTTGTGTGTAGCCTGCGTAAGCATGTTTTTACTATATTATTTTATGGTGGTGGTGTTTGTAAGACGGACAAAAAATGCACGTGTTGGCGCGGATCGGAACACCGGGAATTCGGGAGTTTTCCCGGTGAGTCGCTTCTTCAAATAACTATTTTAAAAAGTACATATTTCATGTCGAAAAATTATGCTGAAATTTCGAAGTATTCTAATAACCATTTAATTTTAATTTTTTAAATTTAAAATATATAGGTACATGTATATAAATAGTATATTTACTCGTTCAAGCCAGAGCTTGTGATAAAGCGGCGTGTTCAATAATCCAAAACAATACAGTTTTTTTATTCTTTTTCTTTTAATCAAATATAAAATATTACCTACAGGATACAGGTATGATTGACAAACGACAGAAACTAACAGTGCAATAATATCTTTCCAAATGCGTGAAAAAACACGTATGGTTATCGTTAAACGGTAATGCGTGTCGGCTAAAATTCAGTATTTGGCAGATTGATTAGTGGGCCCTGTACTTTTGTATTTTCCCGAGCCGAAGTCTCTCGCCAATCCGTCCCTGGACTAACGTGTTCGAAAATGAGTTTTCGATTCGGGGCGCGCCGCCGCCGCCGTTCGAACGGCGGCGGCGTGACATTTCGGAGCCGTTTTCATTCGTACGTTTTCCGAATGAAAAAAAAGAAAAACAAAAGCTAATGCTGCGCTCGGCGGTTACGATAACCAACGCGTGTGTTATCGAGCATCGATCGTTCCGTATGCACATAACAAGTCGCCAAAGTCGTCTGCGCTCGTACACCTATATATATATATACACACATACACACACACACACGCACACACACACACGCACACATACACACACACACGCACACACGCACACACACGCACGCACATACACACACACACACACACACACGCACGCACGCACACCCGTATATATTCACAGGCAATTATTGCGAGCAGACGGCGGACGACGGCGAGAGGGGCACCGGCGGCGAGAGGAGGTCGTCGTCGGCGTCGGCGGCTAGAGCTTTTAAAAATAAACCTAACATTTACGATTTCGCGCCGGAGCCCCGCAACGACCATTTGGAAATAGACATTCTGGAACCGAGCCCGGGGCGCCGCGACGCTTCGGTCACTGACACCGGCGGCGATTTTAAGTGCACGCGCGCGCCGTAATAAAATTATACTTTGCGGCCGCCGCCGCCGCCGCCGACGCAGGCGGCCGTCGTCGTCGTCGGATTTCCATTGATTTTGTTCGCGTTTTTTCGGAAAATCGAAATTTCGTTTCTCTTTTGAACGCCGAGCCCGGTCGGCCGCGGCAACGGCACCGTACGCCCCTGGTGTAGTGCCAGAGCGAACATTTTACCGGCCGGGGGAACAACGGCGTTTTCGATCGTTTTCGCGGGCGCCCATTGCGGTTGTCCTCGGGACCGTATTGGTATTGCGGGCCGGTCGTCCGCGAAACGATGATAAGGATTAACGATAATAGCCGGACCGAAAACTTAAACGTTTGTAATATCTATACGCTGAACGCGATTATTTGGCTACGTTCAATTGTAAAATTGCTTCGGCCGCGGGATCTTCTGCGCGGAAGCAAAACGAACGGAGAAAATAAATCGTAAATAAACCCCGGTTCGGTCGTCGGGTAAGATTTTATTTCGCGTGCAGTATGGTTAATATGCGACCGAGTCATGCAGCTGTATAACTATTGTGGTATCTACAGCGTGTACAAAGTCCGCGCAACAGCCGTATAAAGATGTATCGGTTGTTTGAAAATCGATTATTTGCTCGCAGTTGAACAATAATTATCGAAAATGGACCGCCGTTATTTACCCCCATGGCCTTGAAACGGGGCCCGATTTAGAGGGGCAAGGAGACCCGGGCCTAAAAGCTCCGAGAAGATTAAATTTATGAGGGGCTCCCGCGAAATGAGTACTGTCGCTACTTAATAGCAATAGGTTTCTTCGCGGATTTAAATTTACCAGAGCCGCAACCCTAAAATATCCGGACGCGCTTTCAAATATTTATTGTATTCATATTTATCGCATATATAAAAAGCGATTAAACATACAGACATTAAACTTGTGCAGCTCACACGGACGTTAATAGAATTCGGTACCCGCAGTGTCTCGCGTACATAGCTTCCGTAAATACGCTTACGGGGGTCGTCGTCGTCGTGGCGGTACTACCGAGACCGGAACGGAAAGCGAAACTCTACTTATGTTTGCACGAGGATAATATTTTTCGTGCCGGCTACGATCGTAGAAATTACGGACGCGAAATTTCGAGTAGTGTTTTTTTCTTTTCAGCTGTCGAAAAATTGGTGCTAAAAATTGGTAAAATCAGGGTTTTTTAAACTAAAAAAAAAAAAAGAAAAAAAAACAATCATAAAGTGTTTACACTGCGTGATTTTCTTTCGCCCATACGAAACCTTATTATTATCATTACTATTTCTGGAATGTGGGAATGTGGGAATGTGCTCGAGAAACTGATCTTAAATATAATCTACGACAATGTCAATAACGATGATTAAAGATATTGTATGGGTTTCATACGACCTAGTTCAATTACAACGTTCAGCTTATTACCACGATACAGTTTTGTTGTAATGGACGGTTTCAATACTGAAAAAATAAATGAATTAATATTGTATAAAAAATATGCGTATGTAATTTTAAGAAAAGAATAAAATACTTTTGGGTGGAAATGTTCACAAAATACATTAAAATAACTGGGAAAAATTACTATAAATCGAATTAAATCCGTAAGTTTTAAATGAGTAATAATTAATGCAGTCATTGAATTATATAAGGTGAAATCATTAATTATATTTCGGTATATTAACTGCTTAAATATTGAACCACTGAAAAGTATTGTATATTTTGAATTTACATTCAATTTCATTTTTGGCACATTTTTTGAAACACTGAAAATAAATTATTGCACAGTAACAATATTCCACTTATTTCATTACTTTTATTCAAAACACAATAGACCGTACCAATTTTTCGGTTACCTTTTTTTTTTCTGACGGGCGATTCTTTTAATATCATGAACCCGCAACCTATCTGTGTACGGAGATTTCGAATATCGAAGAGTTCGTCGAGATTTTCCACGTGTCGATTATCAAAAATATCGTTACTTCTTACTATCGGTATACATATAGAACAGTTTGACTATCGTTTGTTTACAAAACTTGTATAATTGCGAAATTTTACCCTTATTATTATTTTTATTATTTTTTTTATGTAAGCGTTCAAATTTTAGCATTTTTTTTTTTTTTTTTTCATGACGAAACTCATAATAATCCTGAAAATGTTGCATAATATTGTATACCTACTGTAGTGTGTTTAGTAAAAACGGAAGTAAATTTTCATACGCGTTTTAAATTAAAATTATATACGTTGAATACACGCGAAAAGTCGTACAGATTATTTTGTTCACCGTGTAGCTACAAATTTCAAAAAAAAATTATTTTCTAGGTAATTAACAAAGTATTTTATTTTTTATAGGAGTGTAATATTCGAGAGTGTACAAGAAAACAAAACCGACAAATTCTACAAGTCGTAGTTCAAATAACCTGCGCCTATTTTCCAAGCGCCCGCGCCCTGGCGTAGAACTCTTGATCGATCAAACAAACAATATTTGGAAATTCGTATACTATTCGTTGGCGTAATTCCATTAAATTTCAACAGGGGCAAAACCTCCATTGCCCCAATAACTGTAAGCAATAGCAATTTATGTCATCTCCAAAGCAATTTTGATACTTCAATCCCAATGTAATACGGGAACGCGTTTATTATCCTGCAATATAGTTCAACCGTCAATTGATATTCAATATTGTTAATATCGGGCTAATCACCCCAATCGAAAAGATATAGGCATGACGATTACATTATAACCTAATGATGATTATTAGTTTATATTTTAAATTGTTTAGATTATTTTGAAGTTCTGAGCTGACCGAGGAATGGATTGATTTTACAATGTAATATACGTTTTGTTTTTTATTTCTGTTAACAATTTTTCGACCAGAAATCTTACTCAAATCAAAAACATTATAGGATTTTCGATCTAGTTAGGATTTTGAGGAGGTGATATTTTGATTTTTCGTGTAATTTTCTTAATAAATGGAAACTAATATAAATTAAATTACTCTAAATATCCTAGTAATGTCTTATAATCTTAACGAGTTTTTTTTTACATGCCTGTTAATAACTTTTATACCAGAAATCATACTCCGACCGTTAAGTGTAGCATCTTTTCTGAAAGAAAATTTTATCTAGTTGATGAATATAGGCCATTTTTTTTCTTTCTTTTCTTTTCTTTCTTTTTCTTTTTTCTTTCTTTTTTTTCTTTCTTAAAACCCGCTTTAAAATCCTAACCGCTTCAGGTTTTCGTAGAGCCTTTTTTAAGCTATATAAAATTGTCAATTTTTACCTCTAATACAGCTTATATTTTAAATGATTACATGCTTTTAATTTTTAAATAGAAAGCCCCTTCTTTTACACAGATTCGCGTAGATAATATTTTTCTAACAAATGATGATGCATCATACCGCTATTATCGGATTTACCGATAATGAGTTATACAAATTAAAAATTTCCGTTTAAAATTTAAACCGAAGAAGTAGCATGGCGAAGGTTTATAAACTTCTTATCATTTTTTAAATGATAAATTGATAACCCTCCATTATTCCTCCGGTGTAAACCTTAAACTGTTATAACTCATAAACGGTCAATTTCCCGTTATTATTGTGTTATGCGTAATATTAAAATGTATAGACAAATATTCACTATTTAAACCTGTGTTTAAAAAGAACGACGTAGGAATGGTTTTCATTGTGAAAATCAAAAGTGTATAGTACTATATTAAAGGTAAGCAGTTGAGGTAAAAAATTGAAAACAGTGTTAAAACAGGACACATAAACTATACCGTATAACGATCGTAAAAAAAAAGCAGACGTCAAATTCGCTGAGAAATCTCGCCGGCTCGTGACAAATCGATCACCCTGTATTATTCTTATCACAATGACGATGCGTCTAATGTTTGTGATGTTGTGTTCGTATATTATACATTTATTATATTTAATACATTCGCGCATACCTACATCATGATGCATAGGCATATAATACGCGTAACTCGATTCATTAAGAGAAATAATATTGATAATCTGACATTTGATGTTATATATGTATGTATACCATAACCTTAACGAAGGTCGGGAACGATATTATATTATAATGGGATTTGAATAAAAAAAAAGAACAAAATTATATGTATATACAAATATAGTCGTGAAAAATAAAACCTTTAGACGGTGTTTTTTAACGCGTGCGAGTATAATATAATAATAGGTCGTTTTTATTGTAACAATATAATTCGATTGTTGTGTTCGACAAATAATTGCAGAAATAATGCCGAATAATAGAATAAAACTGCGCGATGCGTATATCTATTACGAAATATTTTTTTTGCGGAAAAAATAAGGTTGAATTCGACGGGGGGAAAAAAAAAAATGTAATATTTCGCTCGCGTCTAAACTGTCTGACAAAGAAAAATATTTTCTACCTACCGGTATATTTTAACAGTATGCGAGGAATTTGTCCTTAACACATTTTTACCGTTAGTTATATTATATTATATTAAGCAGGCATAGGTATGCGAAACACAATCTCGACGGAAAAATATTGATCTATATAACTTGTATGGATGTCACGGAGGAAGATGAGAGGAAAGAAAAACCGATAAAAAACGATTCCGGAGACCTATACCGTCGTCGGCCTACCTGCATATATAGGTATTCGATTTTACTTTTCGTACATTATACAAAGGGCAAAATATCTTTCATTTTTTTTTTTTTTTTTTTCGGTCGCAGCAAGAAAAATAATTCTATACATACCTCTCCGTCTACTACTATTACTTATATATAGCATGTATGTTGCACTTAATTCAATATTATGTATCGCGTCCGACAACGGCCGGTTTTTGGCCGAAAATATTACGTATTATATGTACAGTATTGCCATTGTACTGCAGCAGGATCTGACTTTTTCTTTATTATTTTTTTTTACGTTATCCGGCGGTTAAAATGACCGTCGAGAATTCAAAAGGCGTGGCCCAAAAATAGTTGACGGGAGGGGATGTATAACAGATAGTAAATAATATAACCATTAATAAATCATGATAATATTATATTACATTCTCGTGCATACTGTTCACCACGTCCCGACTCGACCGAACTGGGACGATATGGAGCCATATTCAAAAAAAAAAAAAAAAAAAATGTTTCCTTGTAACTTTGCCGAAATTAACACATTTAATATCTACACTACGTATCTATTCATAGTTGTTGTATTTTTAAGCCGATGGAGGGGAGAGATAATATAACCCCTCCCCCCTGATGGTCATCACACGCGACAATTATATTATATATGAGCCGAAAACGTTAAAACTCCCGAGTGCCGCACAATAAAATATTATACATTATTAAAATATATTATATAATATACAGACGAGGAAACCGTTATTATTATTATTATTATTATAATATGTCAACGACTATAATAATATGATACTTGAAGCATGCAGATTAGAGATTCGGTCATCAAAGGTCGACATGTAGCTGCTGTGTATACGAGAGGTGTATATACAGGATGATTGCTTGTTATTATTTTATCAAGAACCAGCGATTAACTGCAATATAATACTTATTGACCATGATTTCGAGTAAATTTGATTTTTTTTTTATCCAATCATCTAAAACGATGGATGTATTTGTATGATGGTGATTGGTTATCAGTGAAAAGTTGGTATAACCGATATCTTCTTGGATTATTGGTAGACGGGCAGCATAAAACATATATACTGGCGACACTGAACCCGCAATAATATATGAAATATCAATAATGTGGCGTACACGGCGTGTTTCTTGAAAGAAGGGTGTGGATTAAAAAGGTGGTACGAATAGGGAAGATGAAAGATTGTAGGCACCCACATTCTCCAAGGATTTTCCTAGAAAAAGGTTATAGATCAACAATTGACTTAGAGTTTTATTTTTGTAAAATATAATGATAAATACATTATTTAAAAAAAAAATGGATTATATAGGCATACATTCAATGGCGTAATTACGGGGATGCAATAAAATACTACATAATAATGAATAAAAAATAAAAAGGTTGATATTGCTGATGTGATATGCCATTGATTTAGGAAGAAAGCTGGAATGGATAATTTATTAATTAATTTAATTTACACCTGTATGCAACGAGAAACCATTACTAATGGAAAACGATTCTGAACAGACAATTATAATTGGTCATAATTTTTTTCATGTTGTCAAGATAGCTCAGAAATTAACAAAAATTGTCAGTTTTTCCCGTGTGTATTAAGAAAACAACAAGCAAAAATTTAAAAATGATCACACAATTGCACCAATTAGACCATAAATACTATACGAAAGTTCCCGTAAAGATTTTGGTTGGAGGAAGATTTCTCGTAGAAAAATTGTTTACGCAGAATAGAAATAAAAACACGCTATATCAAAACCAATACATTAATTTTAGAATCTAAAAACGATTTAAACAATTTGAAATAATAATCATCATTAGATTGTAGACAAAATGAGAGAAAAAATACTGAGATTGTTTGAGCTTTTCACGGGAAAGAGGTGTCTAAAGCAATACGAATTACATTGAAAATATAACGTTGGAGGAAAGAGGCGGAGAGGAAGACTAAATAAGAAGTGGTTGGACGCGATTGAAAGCAGTTAAGAGGACAGTCTGTGTGTACAAGATAGGAGATCAATTCAAGCGGAAGTTTAGGCCGACTCCAAAATGTCGGGATCGAGGGGAAGGGGAAGAAGAAGAACCGCCATCGGGTTACGATTTAACGTTATCGTTTATTATTTATTCGATTGCCGATAGATCGATTGATTTGTCCATTGGTGCGACAACAATGTTCATTTGTACGCGCAAATGATGTTCAGTGATTGTGCTTTCCGAATTCTGGGACGAAAAACGGGTGCAGCGGCGTATCCGGAAATCGTTTAAAGATGAGTTGTGGTACGCTGTTTATGTTTTCAGTAAGCTAATTGTGAATTACATATTAAAACAATATCGAATTAACGAATAAAAACCGTAGTCCGTTGACAAAGGAAACACCGGGGGCGCGTGCCCCCCCCCCCCTCCCAGTGCCCTTTCCCCGGGTCCTCCGCCTGAACGGGTGTCCGGACGTTATGTTATTGCACGAACTGGCTTTGAAAACGACGCGCGCGAATTTCTACCGACTACAATGGGGCGATCCGGGCGGCGGTTCACCGTGCCGTAAGGACGGGCGGCCCGCCGAAATCTAACGGAACCGCACGCCAATGCCGCGGCGCATGTTGTAATGAATCGCGCGGGTCCGCGACGACAAAATAACAATCGACCTGTATACCATTTACAACGATTAAAACTCGTGTGCCGTAATTATTAATGTCGTGCGTATTTAATGAGATATTGTATTTTAATCGCAATGATGCAACGCATTATGTCGATTGATTCGAGGAGTCTCGTCGACGGCCGCAGTTATTATAATGTTTTATTGGTACCTATAGATTTCGCGCGAAATCAAGTGCGCGCCCGTTGCCGGTTGGGCGCCGGACGCGGACGGGAAGGCGGTTGGGGTGGGACGGGGGGGGGAGAGAGAGAGGGGCGATAAGAATTCGCCGAAAACCGTTTCGAGAAACTGCTATACAAACCGAAAAACACAATTCCCCTCGCTTTACCCCCACCGTAGCCGTCGTCACATCGTGTACAAGTAGCACCACCGATCAACGGGTTACGCGGGTTCGAATTTTCGCGCACCAGGATGGAGACAGTACTCGCGCGCAACAGTACCGCCAGTCGAGTCACCCGTGTGTACGTTACAATATTCACGTTACTAAGTCGTGTAATCGTAATCGTTTTAGATTCTGAGCGGAGCGAGGAATGCATCGGTTTTAACAATGATGTCTGTTTTCGTTTTTTTCGTTTTTTTTTTTTCTGAACAACTTTTCTACCGGAAATCGTGCTCCGATTTTCAAGTATAGCGCTTTTTCTAAAATTAAATTTTTGATTTTCCCAGGGGTTTTCATAATAAATTGGAAAAACATAGAAAAAAAAAAAAAACGGGAAAAATTACTTAATGTATTATTTCCAAATCGTATATATAATCGGCCTTTCAAACATTTATAACCGAATTCCCCTAAAAATCATTTTTCGTTAGCAATTGCGTATACGGATGTAAATTCAATTTCTCCTCTATTCCTTCCCAACTTCTCACCTACAATAGCGGCCCAACCGTCGTGCGAAGTATACCCGTTTTTATATTATTATTATTTTTTTTTTATTTTTTTTTTTTTTTTTTTCGTAAACTTGCGTTTTCTTTCGAACGCTATAATACGATCCCGGCCGGATTTCGTCACGAGACCAAACACGGTTATTTTACGTCGTTTATTAAATTATTTCATTCACGATAGGAATAACGCAACGTTATTTTTATAAGACTGGCCGAAAAAAATAATGGAAAAATGATCGTCCCTGTCAACAAGATGGCCCATAAATATCAAAAATAATATTTTTTTTTATTATTTTGTTAAACTTTTTTTGTATTCCATCCGTATCGCCAAGGGGAAAAAAAATCCGTTCCTACAAAAAGTACCAATACCCTTGTGTCGCCCGTTTAGGAACTTGAATACGGGATGGGGGTGGAAGTAGCCTATACATGTTATTTTATTCCGTGGTTTACGCCGGTATACGCTGCGAAGTTTCAGCTCGATTCGTTCAGTAGTTATGGGCCGAAAACGGTAACGAACATAATACGTTCGAACAAACTTTCGATTTTATAGTATTTTATTTATTGATTACACGCCCGAGGGCTTATTACGGTACACTTGTTTAATACGACACATTAGATACTAAAACATATGGCGATTACAATAGTATTATGAGTAATCTGATTGTGATTAAAAGTAAATGGCATTGCATTACTAAATTAAAATTACTACAAGGTAACTGAAAAGAACGACATATTAAAATATATCCTCAATATGTCATCGTAATCTTGCTGTAACGCTCTGAAGACACCATGCATTATAAAAAGGGTCTCTGTGGAATTTAATTTGATATCACCATTTAAAGCTTTATATTGTGCGCTTGTCAGGTCTATCCTCGAGTATGCCGTTGTTATTTGGCACCCTGCTACTGCTAGTTGTAGGAGCCAGATAGAAAGGGTACAGCGCGAATTTCTTAGTTTTACTGCTAGGATACTCATTGACCACTCACCCCACGACCACGATCCGGTACTTCAAATGTTTGGGCCAACAGTCCTAGCTGATAGACGCTAACCGAGTGTTTCTAAGCAAACTCGCCAACGGCTCTGTAGACTGTACAGTTTTGTTAAGTAAATTTAATTTTAAAATCCCTGGCGTCCAGTCCCGTACGACTTATCCCTTTTTCATACCTCTGTGCACCACCAATTTTTCTCGGAATAGGCCGATGTTCAGAATGGTGTGCGTTGCTAATGAGGACCCGTCGGTTTCTTTCTGCTAATATCATTTTTCTTTTCTTTAACCAATTTCTAGAGTTTATATTTTTTAATTTTTTTTTGTTTTTATATATTTCTTGTGCATATGCATAGAATGTTCTGTACTCTGAGCCACGGCCCGTTTTGTTATACAAAATAATATTCTCGTCACTGTATAAGATTCAACGACGTTTGGAAAAGCTCGTCTCCCGGCTGCACCGTCTCCGCGGATAAAAGACGTCCCCGTTGCCGCCGCCGCCGCCGTGGCCGAGATCCAAAACGCGTTCGGCGCGCGAAATTCCGATCGTTTCCTGTCGCGTCCGCAGCACACGTGCGTGCCAAATGCTGTCTGTAAAACCGAAAATGTACAGAGGCCGCGTAAAAAAGACGGAAACGGCGCGGGTCCGTCCCGGCGGTTTTCGCGGCTCCTCGGGGCAGAGCAGGCGCGGATGGCGCCGTGCGACAACCCGGACGAGTGTCCGCGCTTTTTGAAATCGTGCAGGAGAAGAAGAATCGGACCGTCCGGTTCCGACATCGCCCGGTCCCGCGAGAAACGTCGGAACACCATCACTTTTCCCCGACATTTTCACCGATCTCTTTGGACGAACATGTGGAAAGATGCGTGCGACGTGTTTCGCGAGCGAAAACCCAGTCACGGCCATCATTTTCGTTGCGGCACGCGATATCGTTCGTAACGTTAGTTCAGACACCGTGGAATTGTCTGGACATTCAATTCTGTGGGACTTCGGTATCCGATTTTCGTAATTTTCGGATTCAGACGAGTGCGTTTCGGCTTTATTATTATTATTATTTTTTTTTTTTTGGGCTATAACCTATACCCACCGGCCCGCCGATATTCCCAATGTAACTGAAATGTTTTCATCTACGTTCACTGGCTGCAAGTACACTAATGTTCGTGTCGGGCGCCCGCGCACCGTTAAACGTTAAACGAATTCGAGAAGCCAACGACCGCATTTTCCGTTTCGCCGCTGTCTCCGTATACCGCAGTAGACGTCGCTAATCACGAACACGGATAACTGATACGACCGCGTTATTCAAACAAAATGCCATCACGATTAGGTTAGGCTAATCAATCGGATTATTGAAACCAACACGTCGGCTATTTGAAACGGGAAGATATCTATAATGTAGTGGATGAAAAAGGTTGCGTGCGCAACATTACTCTTCCGAAGGCATGGTAAGTTGTGCTCTAGCGAAAAAATCGGACATCATTTGATAGGTACATTTTTTTTTTTTTTTTTTTGCACAACGCGCAAGTTTAGGTTAAAACGTAATAAATATACAAAAGAATATATATCGCGATTTCCAACTGTAAGATTTTTAATTTGTTTTTTTTTTTCGATAGTATGAATAAATACAGTGACCAATCGTCTATTGAAAGTAATCGGTCAATTGACACGTTTCGCCGTAGTCCGGGAGTGTTCCTAACCGGCGAATTTTGTTGTATTTATGGATCTGCAATCGGTTTTTTCTTGTCATTGAGTGCGACCGAAAGGGGAAATAAACGAAGAACGACTTCCCCGAAAAATCTTTTTGCGGCTGTCGCGCGCGGATCGTGTCGATCGAGGGTTTTGAAATCGCGCGTCGCTCGCACGCCTACATACAGTACGTGTATTATAACGTTCGGCGTGTTCGACGGCGAATACATTACAGGGTGGTGAACGGGGAGGGGGCCTTTGATTATTCCGAGTACCCTTATTTTCCGACAACGCGACTTTTACCGCGCGTCTACGAAATAACGAGACCCTCCCCCTCGTCCCGGCCAGCGCGCGCCCGCGGATCACACCCTCCCCCCCCCGTGTTTCGTTCGTCGGCGCGTCAAAGGACCGCGAGGTAAGCCGATTTCACAAACGTTTTAATAAGACCGGAGCCGCGGTCCGGCAAATACCCGGGACTTTTGATCTCCCGCGGACCGCGGCGCCTCTCGTCCCCGTCCTAACATTTTTCACTTTTGTACGGCGGCAATTTCGAATGCCACCGCATTAATATAACGGCGATAAAATCGTTTTTCGGTCGGTACGCGAGACGGACGGCGCGGGCATAAAAAGCAGAACGTTAATGGGAAAAACAGTACGATTCGTATTGCTCCGCGGGGGCTGTTGCAGCGGACCCGCTGCTAATTTATACGATTCGAAATGTGTTGTTACCGTGTGGCAAAAACAACCGAATTCTCCTACGTCGACGCACCGTGTTCGATTGTTGTAGCGGCGCGTCGCGAGGGGTTGAATGCGTTTTCGGCATCGCGCACGCCGCGACTTCTCGAATTCCGGGGGAGTGGGCGGATTAGGTTGGGATAAGGCGCGCCGTCGGACCGCGGGGCCGCACACGCGGTCATTCGGTTACCGGTCGTCGGCGAACGCGAAAAGCTCGCGCGAAAATCAAAACGCCATCGCGCTGCAGCCGCGGCGCGACGGCGTCGGCTACGAGGATGACGACGGGCGGCTGTGGCGGTAACAACGACGACGACGACAACGACGACGACGCGACGGTGGTGGCGGCGACGGCGGCGGCGGCGGCGGCGGCGGCGGTGGGCCACCAACGAGCTGTGGGAACACGGAGGTCAGCGGAATGGGGGGCACATTCCGTCGGCGGCGGCGGCGGCGGCGAAGGACCGGTCCGCTCCGCCGCGTGGTGCGTGCGCGTGTGTGTCAGTACCGCGTTGCGTTGCGCGTGCGTGCAAGTGTCGATGCGTTTGAATGCTAAGCCGCCGCCGTGCAAGGGTTATCGACCCACACTGTGGTATGCGGTTGTACGGCGGTATGTCGCATTTCTTCGAAACACCACTGTGTGTGCGTGTGTGTGTGTGTGTGTAAGTGTGTGTGTGTGTAAGTGTGGTGGTGCGTGTAAGTGTGGGTTGTGCCGCGGACGTGCGTCTGGTATATTATATTGTTTTTACCTATACGGAGCGGAGGGGTGATTTTACGGTTGATACGCATAAATTAACGGTTACGATTGGCCCGGGTAGTGTAGCGCCGCGCGGGCCCCCGGGTCGGTAATGGGAAAAAATAAATACACGTAAAAAAAAAAAACCGAAAAAAAAAAAGAAGATCGGTTCGCCGCGATCGCGAGCATAATACTGTCAGTCGCGCTCGTTTATTCCGCGAAAATATTCGCCTTTTCCTCCGCCGGCGGTGTTCTTGTCGCCCGCGTGACGGTTTCGCCGGACTTTCGCGTTCGCGTGTCCGGTACGTCGGGCGCAACGAGACACAATAACAACAACAACAACAACAACGTCATTAACAATTATCGTCGTCGTCGTGATCGAAACGTAATCGGCGGGGCAGACGTGTTGAATTTAGTGTGTTACTGTCGTAGCACGCTGGGGCCGCGGACGACCTTTACGCGGGGCAGAAGTGGCGCCCCGGGGGACGCGACCGGCGTCGCCACCCGGGGGTTTTCCGTCCGTCGAGCGCGCACTTAATTAAACCTAATTAACGCGCGACCACCGTCGCCGCCGCGGCACACGTAAAACGCAACATTGTTCTTGATGGCCGCGTTCCAAAATATTTGTCTCCGGCGGTATAAAAGAGTATACGAGGCGCGCGAGGTGTTGTAGCGCGGATACAATTCGTGCGTGTAAAACACACCGGGTGTGCGCTCAAAGTGCAGACCAGCAAATCTCGATACCTGTGCGCAACGCATTCGCGGCGTGTGGCGGCGGCGGCGGCTAGTGGAATGTTTATTGCCGCGGCCGTTTCACCTCATCATCGTCATCGCCATCATCGCGACGTGGTATTGTAAACGTATTTCTGTCGAACATATTTATTTTATTTTTTTTTTTTCTCTATATCGCCTAGTTTCCTCGAAATCAACCGACCGAATCGATAGCCGAATTCGGTGGCCGTTCGGCCATGGGAAATAATAATTAATCCGAGTGCCGTTACAGCGAAAATGGTGCGAGCACGTGGCAATCCGAAATGAAAAAAAAATAATAACAACAAATAAATCGTCCGGGGGGGTCATTAATTAAATTTAGAGAATATTCGTCGTACGATTCTGTTATTTTCGGTAACGCCAATGACGTCACGTATACACGACGGCGAGAGAATGAAATTCGGTCGTCGGCGTCGCGTAGGAAATGAGTGTGTGTGTGTGTGTGTGTGTGTGTGTGTGTACACGAGTGCATATGTATTTGTGTGTATATGAATAAAAAGAATGTCGCCTATTAAACGGCGCTGCGCTGGGGCAGGGGCCCGGGCGGTGAGGGGGTGACGTCGCCTGCGTCGTACGTCCGCCGACAATTTTTGCCCCCGCCCGGTTTAACGGCGGCGGCGCGCCGGCGGGCGGGCGAAGTGGGAAGTAAATTATTTTCTGAATGAAACCGGCGGCGACGACGGGCCAGAGATACAGAGAGCGAGTGAAACAGATAGACGGCAGTGGTACTGAGTTTTCCGCCGACACGGTCACACGTGTGCGTACGTACTATGCGATGTGTGCGTGCGTGTGCGTGTGTGTGTGTGTGCGATCGGTCCCGCGTACACTTCACCCCGACCCGAAGCGTCTTCGTTTCGGTCGTCCCGGGGGCGGGGTACCAAACGCGCATGCACGAAAACGACTGGTGTGCGTATTGTAGTACGATTAGTATGCGCGTACGTTCGCGCGGCGCGCTAGTGTTCGCGAACAGCCTGGCCGCGGCGGCGCGGGCGTCGCGTGTGTGCGCGCGCGCGCGCGACAGCGATAGCGAGCGAGACAGCGATACCGTGTCCCGCTGTCCGCGGCGGCGAGAACGAGCGAGCGCGCGTCCCGATAATACACGGTACCAACCGTACGCGGTATTCGCCCCGCCGACATGTACAAACTGTATTCGGAGCTGCCAGTCTCTCGTCGGACGACGTCGGTACTCCCGGTAGTTGGTATCGGGTTCGCAGTCGCCGTTTTGTTTTATTACCTACGGGTCGTGTTCGCGTGTCCCGTCGTTCCGCGCTGTGTGTGTCAGTATTTGTGTGTGTGTGTGTGTGTGTGCACGTATGTGTGTGTGTGCGCGCGGCGAGCCAGCGACTATTTCGCCCTCTGCTCCGGAGTTTGTGATTAGTGTGAATTCGTATGCGTTTGTGTGAGTTTGTGCACGAGTTTTCGGGTTTTTTTTTTTTTTTGCTCGAAAATTAAATTTTTATTTTTCGTCTATCATTTCCCGACGCATTCGCCGATATTTCACGGAAAATTTACGCAACGGTTCTTTTCATTATTATTATTATTTTTTTTTTTTTCCGATCGGGAGGGATTCTATTTATTTTTTTTCCCCCCGAATATTCCGCGTACTCTGTCGTCTGTTTGTGCGGATGTCAACAATCGCAACGCTATTGTCCGTTTTTCGTCTCGTCGGACAGACGGGATCGCCGGCGGCCCAGCAGCGGAACCGCCACTCGCAGCAGTTCGACGCTACCGGAGACCGGAGACCGGAAATGCGGGATTTCAGCTACGTCTCCCCCGTCCTACCCACCGCCTCCTCTGCCTCCCCCCGCGAAACACGTGGTTTCTGTCCGTAAAACAACGTCGTTGTTTCAGTCGTCACGCGGAATTCCGTCCCGGTAACAATAATCGGATGCGCAGGATGAAGACCGGAACACATGTCCGCTGTTATTGTGTTTCGTCCGCGCACCGTCAAACGCCGCCGACCGACTGAAGTAAGTCGCGCGAAATTTTCGTGCGAAACGTTTTTAGTTTTATGGAAAGTCGATTTTTTTTTTTTCTCTCTCTGCTCTTATGTTCACCGCATTTTTGTTTTCCTTAATGTTTTTTCTCCCCCCCCACCTCGTTAAACGTTTTTTGATTGTCTATTTTTTTTTTTTTTTTTTTTTTTGTAAATTCCCCAATATTACGACAATGTCAACGTTAATGTGTATGTAAAAACAACGGTGTGTCGTGTATTTTAGGCAGGCGTGTACTGTACATTTGACGCGAAGCTGGTTTTCACTTTGATCTGTCAGATTTTACGATTTACCATTTCTGAGATCATTGTGAAAGCTAATTTCGTGACTCACGGTGAAACCAACGCGACGGCCGGGGCCGTTTCCGAAATCATCGGCGTCCGCCCGATTTTGTTGTCATCGCTTTGCACGCGCGCCGCGCGACGAACAGCGTCGTCGTCGTCGATATCGCGCCCGGTAAATCTCCCCGGGCGGATTTGTGTCCTTATCGCCGTTGCGCATTACGCGTGTGCATTCGTATTCGTGTTGCCGTTTTTCCACCCCGATTTGCGAGCATGCGACGCACGCGCGGCGGACGGCGATAGTGACACACGAGGTGGGGGGGAGGGGCGAGGGGGTTACCCGCCGTTTTATTTTTAGACCGTGGCCCGCCGCCGTTTCGTCGCATATCGTTTTGCGCGCACGGTTGACGGGTGTCGCCGGCTTTTGCAACGGCGCGCGACACCGGCCGCCCGTGTGACATACGCCGAAATTGTCGCGCCGCTCGTGTTCGCGTTGTCAACAACGGCGGACGCGTCTGTAACGGGACGAGCAGCAGCAGCAGCAGCAGCAGCAGCAGCAGCAGCAGCAGGCGTACGGGCCGGACCGCCGAGAGCGCACGACGGACGGTCCGCGGCGGGTATTTGTTGTTTTCATCGCGGCCGTTGCAAGTCGTTAATTTTTGGCGTGACTAATTGTATTGTTAATGTTTCCGAGTATAAATAATGTATAACAGGTTCGTTGAAAGTGCGACGTTGTGTTTCGTGCCGCGACGGTGGAATGTGTCGGCCGCCGCCGCCGCCGTTGCTGCCCCCTTCACTTCTGTTGCGGAGTCGTGTCCCCGGAGACGCGTGAATTTTACTACCGCGGTTCCCGTGCCGGAATGGAATGGAAAGAAGGCGGCCGCTTGTCCGGACGCGGGTATCCGCGGGTGCACGCTCTGTTCGGGTAAATAATAACACAACCGTGTTTGCGGGACGTCGGAATGGAAAACGGGAGGGTTTTTTTTTCTCGCCCCCCCCCCTTTACGGCCGGTACCGCGCCTACCGTAATATCGCAGACGCCCGACGGCGGTTTCTGCTCTCCCGTTTCCGGTCAATGTTCGCGTTCGCCCCGATTTCGAAAAACCCGACGGCCGCCTCGCGAGTCG
Source organism: Cinara cedri (assembly GCA_902439185.1). NCBI lineage: Eukaryota > Metazoa > Arthropoda > Insecta > Hemiptera > Aphididae > Cinara > Cinara cedri. The sequence goes on along the minus strand of CABPRJ010001433.1, from coordinate 91,611 downwards.
CGCGCCTGACGTGTGTGAAATCGTCGTCAGAAAAAAAATAAAAATAAAAAAAAAACCCCCCCGACGAAAACGCCCGCCGACATTTTGCTCGCGCGCCTACTGAATAATTGATCGCATCTCTAAACTGTTACGATGTTTTTTTTTTTTTTTTCTACAGCCTCGAGTTTTGTCCGGTTGCCAAACGGGGATTCGATTATTTAATGACCACGCTTGTTCGCGTGGTTTTGTTTTGTTTTTTTTTTTTTTCAGCGGCCGCCGCTGTTCCGAGATGTACGTGGTGCCCATCCGCCTGACATTCCGTTTTATTCGATTCGGATTGTTTTACTACCGCGGCACAACCCACTGGTGGAAAAACTGACGGGAAGAAAAAACTCCTAAGTGGAAAGGAGACATAAAAAAAAAAAAAAAAAATGATTATCGTAGTTAGCCGTAAGATTACGTAACGGGTCATTAACTCGTCCATAAACACAATGACCGTCTATTTTTATCATATTCTTTTATAAATAATGACTACCGACTTGTTTTTCTTCGCCTTCGACTTCGTCCCGACAATTATTTCGGTCGCGCTCGTCTTAAAACTTCCGCTTGACCACCCTAACTTTGACGCCATCCCCGTGCGATTCTCAATCGCAACCACCTCCTTGCCAAGCGTCCGCCCCTTACGTTTATTTTCATGACCGTCGTCCTTAATGCTTTTGATTACTCTCTCCTCGTGCCCAACCGCCTTGTCTGTATTATTATGTTTCTCTCAAGTCGACCGTGTTCCTTGTCCTCTCAATCATCACTCCGCCTAAACATTAAAATCCTCTGTTGGAAACAAACAGTAATGGTTTATTTCATTTCAAAGACAAAGTTCAAATGAAAAACAAGTCTCGAAATTCACATACATATTTAATCATTTAGTTTTTTGATAATTATTATAATACAAATAAACTAATGAATTTCTGATTGTGATACAAATTTTTATATTGTCCGTTAGGTGCTGATTTAGTTAACTATACCTACATTGTTTGTTTTCGTATAATTATTAGTTGTTTTTTTTTTCGTTTAATCAATACATTAATATTATAAGTTATTATCAATAGCCGGTTCGTTTTAGATAACTGTTATAACTAATAATGTATGTAGATAAAGATTTACTTATTATAAACGCCAAATGGTTTTGTTTTGTTTTTTTTGTTTTTTTTTTTGTCATCATTATATTGTGATACCCATGCTTGCAATATTATTATTCTAAGTACTTGAAAAAAACAGCATGCAACCGTGTTATGTACTTATTAAAACGGTATGCCCAACTAGACTTTTATTTTGATTTTATGAACTCTGTGAATGTTAAACAATGAAAAATACTCGCCGAAAATAATGCTACTTGAAATAATTATTAACAGCGTGGATTTTATGGTTTTGTTTTGTTTTTTTTGTTTTTTTTTTTGCGGTCTGTGCAATAGGGGATATTTAGTATTGATATTGAAGTGTAGTTCTTTATAGTACAATAACGGTTAAGTTGTCATCTGGTAAACAGTTAAGTAAAGGCGGCTTAGTCATATGTATCAACTCGAAAACGAGACAATTTGTAGCTCAGACTGTTATTGCACACTGAAAGGGTCGTATAAAATACATATTTTTTTTTTGTATGCAGTCACCACCTACATTCCATTGAAATAAAGCCGTATCGCGTTAAATAAACGTACCCAATTATTGCCGTTTAATATTGTTATTAACATTTTATAGTTGTTTTTAATGTTTTGGTCTAAAGGTTCTTTCCGAATTACGAGTTAACTCTAGTAGCATTACGTGCCAATTAACCTTAACAACGTTATATTGGTTGTTGGCAATATTATTTGTTAATAGTATGCCAGCAATAATTTTCAAATTACTTATCAAATCGTAATACAATGAACAGCGGTTATTTATATTTTCAGATTGAATCTAATTTATGCGTAGTCGACGGTCAATTAAGGACATTTTAAAATTACTATTTACCTGTGTATCGTAAATTGTGTCTGTTTTATTGGACGTGTGCTTATTGAATATTAAAACTCGAATCACCTTTGTGTATGAACATGCGCGTGTATATGATTATTTCAAGAATATTTGATAATATTCATTAATTTAAAATGTCCGTGTACAATATTTATTGTCTCCCCTCGTAGTTATTTTCTATTTCGGCGTCAATTATAAATTTCACAATGTATAAGATAAGGTTATGTTTATAAAAAAAAAAAAAAAAAAACTGAAATGGATAATTATTAATTTATTGTGTTTCTGAAATAATTTTATCAATTATTTACTTATTTTATTGGTTGAATTTGCGGTATTACTATTGTATTATTTTTTTTTTTTTATCATAATGTCCGCATTAATTACGTGTATAAAAACGTTAAGTGTCACGTCTGTAATTATGTATCTTACTTAAGTCGTCTCGCCGTGTATTTAAATACAGGTACCTGTCTATTAAAAAGAGCTCCGTACCGAATCGGCTGTCTTATTCAAAGTGGGTGAAAACTATTCGGGGATGAGACGCGTGTCCGTCCGCCACTCGTCATCTATAACGCGTGGCAATATAAATTTGCACATTTCCGTTTTAAACATATTCGATTTGTATAGAAATAATTCGACCGGTTTTAAACACTACGTGTCCCGTACATTATAATTACACGTGCGGCGCGCGATTGCTTGTGTTAAAAAGACGAATATTTGACTATCGGACACGAGAATCGGACGTTCGTTAATAATATTGTTGCGCCAATTAACTGCAAAATATGATACGGGCGTAGTTTTCTTTGGGGAACTCGATAAATAATAATACAGTTGGAATGAAAAAAAAAAAAAAAAAAAACGACGATGACTAATACGGTAAACATAATATTTTAGTCATGATTTAAAAATAATAACACAACACTCGATCGTTTCGATATACAATAGAGGAATATATATTATAATATTGCGTTAGGTACCGAATTAGTCACTTTTAAAAATAAACGACACCTACGTCTACGTTGTACGAAAGGAAAATGTTTAAATCGTTATGATAACCGATTGTGCCGCAGGACGGACATTTGAATTTCTTCTGCAAAGTGTCCGGTGTACCCGTACAAAACTATTGTTCAAAATCGTTTGTTTCGGTATTTCGTTCGTTGAGAGGCGCCGTCGACAAAATGTGACGGTTGAACAGTACTGGCGCGCGCACGCTACACGCGCGTTTCCGTCTAGTAATGCCCACCTCGATAATTTACAATCGCAGCGGCACCGCGGTACGTCGAAATTTTCTACTTGACTCGATTACTATTTTTATTCGGCGTTTTTAGCGCGGATCGTTTTGTTCGATGCGCAGTGCTGTTGTGAACGTTCGGGCGTCAAAGCAGAGCGTGTGCTTCGTAGGGCACCGGCGCCTGTATACATTCACAATCGAACGTTGTACCCGCCCGATTTGTGGAAAACGCACTTGCAAAATACAACGCGTCAATTGTTGGCGCCGCTCGGACCGACGGCGTTGCAGACGAGCGAAATTCAACGGCGAATGCGCTCTCGATGCGTTATGCGCGTTACGAATTTCTACGCTTGGCAGTGTCGTCTACAAACGGTGACGAAACAGCGAAATAATCGAAAATCACGCGGAATCAACTCCGGAGTAAACGTTTCTGGAATATTCCTAATAAACGGAAATGAAACGTTTCGTTTGTTTTCAAACGAACGAACGCGTTTCGCGTCTCGTCCGCCTGCTCTTCGGACGTCGGTCTCGATGCGGCGTGAAAAATAAACGCGAATTTCACGAATACCAACGCGGTAAACGACAAATACGAAATAACTAAAGGCGACGGCTTTGATTCGGGGGTGGGGGGGTACGTCGGGTAAAACGAAATTTGTTTTCAAAAAAAAAAAATCAAACCGTTTTCGGTGAATATAAAACCGTCTTGAATCGGTATTTCGCCAAGCCTCGTGTCGTTTTTCGATCGACGGCGGTCGATTATCCCGTTTCGCGTGTTCGCCGTTTTTCCCCGGCGAAACGTGGCCGCGCGCGGTGCAGAAATCGAAATGAAAAAGCGAACGTACGTACGTTTTCAGAGTATACTCGCAAATAAAATACTGCGCTATCGCGACAATTACTCGTGTATAAGGTATAGTTGCGCGTTGTCATTTGAATGAAAAAAAAAAAAAAAAACAACTGTCACGACTCCGGGAAGCGCACGGATAACGCGGTTAACCGCGAAACGGATCGGTTTCGAACACCCCCTATTTTCCGGCGAAAAATTTACCATTTCCATTGCGGCTCGGTATTCCGCCGTCGTCCGTCAAAACTCGTCGATTCATTACGGACGCCTGTCGCGAACGTCGTGTTTCGCCCGAAAGCCGCGTAAAACAACCGGTGATCACGCGTTCGTACCGATTGCTTGCCGAACCGCAATGCCCGCGACGACGCGCCTAAGCGGTTCGAATTGCACTGTCGTGGACGCGAAAACGCGTAAACGTTACCGGTAATCGGTTTTGAACGTCGCAGAATCGTGACATGCGCGAGTTCATCTGTATCCGTATACGGCCCGAAATCGAATTTCAGAAATATCGATCTCGACCGCAACACTGCAGACGGCCGACCGAATGCCGGAGGAGTTGATTCAACAGAGGTTAGGTATAGGTACGCGGCTGTTTTAACGAAGAACCGGTGCGGATACATACGACCCGCCCGGCGTAAAAGACGTCCATTCGAAACGGACGACCGCCTAGAAATGAATAATCGGTTTCGCGTCGCTAAGAAAGGCGAGAAACGGCTGTAGCCATAACGATTGATTTCGGTAGATGCTAAAATCGGCGGCGTAGTCGTATTCGATTTGCGGGAAAATCAAATTATCCATTTTCCCACCCTCTAAAAAATTAGTTTACTGTTTCGTGGAGTATATAATTAGGTAGGTGGGTAAGTACTGCATTTCGAATAAGCCCCGAACCGTACATAAATAATACCATTGTACAAACGCAATCGAAAACCACCGTGTTGAATTTTCGATCGTTTTTTCTTGCGCCTCACAAATCGTATCCACATACAATTTTAAATGGCTACAAATTTGCGTTTGTCATAGACAATTTCACGTTTATACGACCAGAGGAACATTTCTCGTAGAAAAGTCGTTTGCGGGTAAAAAAAACAAACAGACACTAAAGTATAACCCAATCGATTCCTCGCAACCAGTACTCGTATGGCACTGGTAAGTACAATTATAATTAATAAATTCTTGTGAACGGCGATGGCGAGGGCGTATTTTTTTTTTTTCGGCGGCGGTACTCTGTGCGCGCTCTGTCGGTTTACTTACCTACTACACTACTAGGTCGGGCGTTAGGTTATGTTCAGATATAAACCGCAAATCCGCTCTTTCTCGCGTTCACTTTGTACCGTAACGACGTTTAGGGTTACTTCGCTCCGGAAACAAAATTGGCGAAGACTTTTGACTTTAGAAATGATGACAAATTCGATTTTAGTTCGTGTGTTGGAGGCAGCGCTGTTATAGTGATTGCACATCTTACGTCCTCCATACGTGCAGTTTTATCTGTTATCAGGGCGTTATCATTTGTGACACCGTTAAAGGCAAAAAAAAGTGTCAACATTTTTCGGTGGAGCGAAGAACTAGTGGATTTTTAAGATACGATCACGTCAACAATTTAACGGCGAAAGCCATTACTGTATCGAGATTTGTATTTATCCAGTTTTCGAACAATTTAAAAGCAAATTTCAGTATTTAGGCAATTCATGTTACCGCTAAAAAGGTTGTCATAATAAAACGATTTTGAACTGGATTTATTGAATTCGTTTGTCTACGAGAATTTTCGAATTTATTCTTGCCAGTAAAACGCATATGTTTGGGCAGGAATAATTTGTTCAACGTGTCATTCTTAGTTCTTGACGGTGCTGTTTCTTTTTAGAACTGTAAACATTGCCTCAGTCACCAATTTGAACGGTTTCGTAAGACTTCTTAATGCGGGGCAAAGTATGTGCCGACCCCGTGGGTAACATTGGTCCACTTTTAAAAAAATTAACGAAAACTATGTAATCGTGATATAGGTAGGTACACGTTTTTGGCTCATCATTAGCTTTCGGGAACTGTAAAAGCGCAATGATTTTTTTTTATTTTATACATGTGGATTTCTACGCTTAAAAAACAAAAAAACTGGAAAATTCGGGGCAAAGCGACCTCAAACAACAACGGTACGAGGTATCGTAAAAAACTACGAAATTTTCCGGCGGAAAACATAAGTGCAGTTGGCGAAAACGCACATCAATGCCGCCGTACGCATTATTTGCTCGGCCGTTTTTCCGTTAACGTTTTTACCCAATAAAAATCCTACAACATATACTCGCATACAAAAACGAACGCGTATCCGTTTCCCGTTTGTGTATGGGTTTCATCACCTTTTACCACGCCGTTCGTCGAGAAACTTTGTAAAGTTGTTCCGCGTTAACCGGACGGATTATGGGTATTGTAATCCACCGTCCCCCATTGAACACCGTTGCTCGAAATTCGGCTTTCGGCACATAAAAATCGAACGGTTTTTGTTGATCTACGTGCACCAACCACCGCGGTACCCGACACCGATGAAACACGAAATAAACACACCGTCGGGCACTGATTTTTGTAATGTATTCCCGGTGTCTACGGTGGTAACGGCCACGATAATTTATGGAGTTTATTCAGAAACTTGTTTCACTGCACAAAGCCAGCCGGGTGGGGCAGTCGGTAATAAATATAACTGACGAAAAACCATGTCCCGAGATTTTTATTTCGAAGTTAAAACGGCAGCACGCGTACTGCACACGGTTCGATTTGTTGTCAATCGCTTTGAAAGAGGCCACAATGAAAATGTTTACACTGAAGTTCACATTACGGGGCCAAACGACAAATTTACAATCAAAACATTTTAAATTGACATGTGTAATTGTTTATTTTGACTTAAATATAATATACAAATAATTATGAACATATATGATGTATATTTTTTTTGTTTCAAAATTATAATTTTTTTATATCAAGAAATTATACATAGGAATAACAAAAAAAAAAAAAAAGTTTAACAATACAAATTTGCTATAATATAATAATTTTTTTTATTAACAATGTTATTTAAATATATTTCGTATATGTGTAAATAATTGTTACATAATGTGTGTGATAAACATTATTTCCTTTATTGTATTGCCAATACATATAGTATACAATATTGTATACTACATTCAAATGCATTTTGAGATTTGAATAGAAAAAAAAAAAACATAGGATTTATCTTTAGTTATGCACAATATATATATATTATTATATACAGGATAAGAAAAATAAAACTAGTATTATTCGAGTGTCTTCTAACTTTTACATTTTTACACATTTTATGTACAAGAAAAATCAATATATATATATATATATAGTAACCAGTAGATTAAAAATAACTTTTACTTTTTTTTTTTTTTTAAAAAAAATAGTAATAATAACAAAAACAAACACTGAAGTCTGGATGTTTTCTGAAGTTAGGAACCGACCGTGAAAATCGGAGTACAAACATTGTTACTACAACAACAGGCGCTTCAGTAGAGCCTATAAACTTAGAAATTTAAAAAAAATTACAAGTAGTCTTACCAATGACAAGCGCAAAACACAAATCCTATTGTACGAATCGCGGGACATTAAAATATTATTACTTTATAGTGATGGATAGTTATAATTCTTTGGAAAATAATTACATTGAAATACAATGTCACAAAATATAATTAGAGAAAGCTAATCAGGTGGAGGATAAAAAAAAAATAACTAATGGGAAAAATAAATTGGTTAGAAGTAAGATATTGGAATCCTTTTTTTTTTTTCAACCCAAAGATTGGTTTATAAAATTTTATTCACAACAAATGCCTTATCTATGTTTCCTAGTCGTTTTGTAATACCTTAGAGTTCCATGTAAGAAATGACTGCTGCATTTTCCGCTCTTAGCTAATATATATCATTCCAAGTCTTCCTCTTGAACTTGTTCTTTCAATAAATAATCAGTGTAATTTTTCTCCATGTCTTATTTTTATTTTAGAGTACCTATTAGTTTTTGTTTCTCTTTAATCTTTAATAAAATGTTTTCTTTTAAGTCAGACGTATTTTTTACATCATTATCCAAAACCACATTTCTAGAACCTCTAATAGATTCTTTTATTTTTTATTTATATTCAGTGTCTTGCATTCACACAATGCTACATTCCAAACATACGTTTTTATAAACTATTTTTTAGTGTTTGAGAGTACAATAGAATCAAAGAACAGTTAGACTATGACGAATACAGTTTTTGGAAAAAACAAAGGATTATCGGAAAATAGTTATGATGATAACGACCAAAGGTCTGTATAACAGAAAACAGAAACCCACATTACATTTTCCTGTTGTAAAATTCATCAAATAATGTGTTAAAGGTAAAGTCGACATAAATTTTTCTAAACAAAACTTTGACGAGTCATCTCATATCGGATGTACACAGGGACAACAGGTGAGAGGAGATATCCTGGTGCATGATGTTTGCAGATGACGTAAGCAAAGATCTGTAATAAATTAACAATAGACTTGAGAAATGGAATACACTTGAAAGAAATGGAAAAGGATAAGTAGAAGTAAAACAGAAAGAGTTCGCAGGAATAAGAAATCAGGGAGCCGTAACAATAAGAAGAATCTAAGTATCAATGATGCGATACATGGATGATATAGTGTTGTTAGCTACATCTGAATAAAATACAAAAAACGGCACTTTATTGAAACGGATAAGTACTGGTATGCAGAAAACAGAATATTTAGGAAGCGTAATAAAGGCAATTCAACTTAAAAGTAAACTAATATCAAAAAAAAATGTATATAAGGAACAAAGAAATGTCTAATTAAAACATATATTTGGAGTAAAATATTATATGGCAGCAACGGGGATGGCTAAACAAAAGATGAAAATACTTCAGAAGAAATTAAAATGGACTGCTAGAATTAGTAAAATGAAATGTTGCTAAGTAATTTGAGTCAAAAGTTACGCTATATGCTGAGACACAACGAAAAACTCTATAGCTTTATACTGTAAGGTGAGGAAGGCAAAAAACGTATTACATAAGTCAACAAATTAAAGATGCAAGAGCCGATTCATATAAACAATTCAAGGATAAGACACATGCAAAAGAATCACAGAGAGAACATTTATTGTGAACCAATCTATGGATTGAATAGTAACAAAAAAAAGAATTATGTTTATAATTTTGTATGAAATAGTTTCATGAAAATTATTTTCATTCAGTTCAATTTTAACGTTTTCAGATTCAAGTATATTATTTTCCATAGTATTTAATACTCGGAGTTATGGTTTACAAAATATGCGAATTTTTGTCATTTTTTTTTTTTTTATGTAATTAAGTATGCACACTCTCATGGTGATAACTATTCGTAGGCGGTTCTAACATTTTCAGCATCTAATACACCTAACCACCATCGTTTTAAAATTTATTATTGGAAAAATAGAAGGTAATATATTTTTGTATACTAATTCAAACTTACATACACATAATTCACGAAGAAAAAAATTATATAATATATACAAAAAACCATCAAATATATGACAGGTAAAGACAAATGACAAATTAAAAAAAAAAAAAAAACTTAACAATTTTAGTCCTTTGTATATTTTTCAAGAATTAATCAAATATTTATATTTTAATTATTTTTCATTTAGGATTTGCTAATGAAGGGATATTTTATTAATTACAAATGAAACCATTTTTATTAAAAAAAAAAAAAAAAAAATTTTATAAAATAAAAGTAAAACTGAAAATGCATTTAAACTCAGTTTACTTTTTTTAAAAAAAGAATAAAATCAGTTATTTAAGTACAGAGTATGTCAAATAATGTAAGAAAAAAAAAAAAAAAAAAAAAAACATTCCTTAATTTATTAAAAATGATAATGAATAAAATATATTCTCTCATATATATGAGAAAAAAAAAAAAATTAAAATATTGTATTCAATTCAATTTATTGCAGAGCATTAAAAACTATCTTAATACCTATTGACCAAGTATTTTCAAAATAATAGTATCAATTACTAATTTATTACCTAAATAATACAATTAGAAAAAAATAAAATCAATAAAACTTTTTTTTTATTTTACCCGAAAATTAACTATTAAAACGTGCTGTAATAAAATGCTGAAATTGTCAGACTAGAATATTTTCTTTAAACTGTTAATGAATGCATGTTGGCAATAATAAATGTTATAGAACTATATGAATCTATTCATAAGTTTTTTTTTTTACAAATGATATTAACTTTTTACATGTGTAATTTTATTTTTATCTTCAATTATAATAGTAAATATTAAATACTAAATAATATACAATATATTTTACAAAACATTTTTGAAATACAAAAATTTAAACTTAAAGATGAAAATATTTAACGTGGTTTGGACCAATAACGACGATTATTATTATTATTATACCTGTTTTTCTTATATCCTCCATTATTGCCATTAGTACCGCTGTGTCGATATCCATTGCTGTTGTACGACCTATAATTATTTTTGGATCTACTCATCCAGGTGATTTTATTTCGTCCCATTTTACCATTAAATTGATTTAACTGATTGTGTAAAGTTTGTAAAGCAGACGAACCACTATTTCCATTTGTATGTTGATTTTTATTATCAAATTTCTTCTTTTTTACCTGCAACAGATACCATATCAAGAATAAATTTGTTGTCTGTTAGGTAAAATAAAGTAGCAACAATCTCTAAATAAAAATAAAGCTTATGTTAAAATATTTAAATAATTTAAAGCAACTAACCAGCGCTCACTTTTTATTAGCTCGACCATAGATGATAAAATAATTTATTAATTATTATAATTGTAATAATAAAATAAAGTTGTGTTTAATTCTATTATTAAAATACTTACAACTCCTCTGTCAAAATCTTCATTATATTCATCATCAATAGAGCGCTTTATTCCATTATTTTTATCTTTTTCAACTTCTCGATCCACAAAGCTTTTTTCACCATTCCAAGTTTTCACTAAAAATTAAATAATAATAAAATATTTATTAATACAATTCTTTAATAATCATTGAATTTTCTGAAAATTATTTACCATTTTTCAGACTAAACATTATTTGATTAATATATGTTTAAATAGAAATTTGTAAGTCATTCAGATGTGTGGAAATATAATCAACAGCATCATATTATAATGCTGATAGAACTTTTAAAACTTTTATCACATTATGGATATGAAAAATCAATATTTTAAGATTATATTTAATGTTGTTCAAATTTAGGAGATATTCTTATTCAAAAATTCTACAAATTTGTTTAGTATTAGAGTCAAGAGCAAGTTTTATAACTACACTTAATGAATGCCAATTTTTTTTAAACCACATTTAGAAATCAAACATAAATGTGATTTTTGAATAGGCCTTGCCGTGGCCATATTGTGTTGAATGACAGTATTTTCGCTGAGCGGATCCAGGGCCACCCGAAGAAGGTGATCATTGAGTACGTTAAGGCGCTTAAAAAAAGTTGTAGTGAAGTCGATCTGAAGATATAATAAGCATATTTTGTTATGCATGTGGAATTCACTGGTTCAAAAAGTTCACACTTTTCATAAGCGCCTATAAATACATACTTGATAATGTAAGGTTCAGCCCCAAACCCTAAAACTCAAAATTATTTATATTTTTAAGGAACGAATATTTACGATACTAAAGTATCAATAAACTAAAGCCAAAACTGGGAAGTTTAGTTAAATTTAGTGTTATAAAAAATGTTATATTAATCTAGTTTATAAATATAAAATGATCCATTTAAGTGTCTTTTAAAAGAATAGAATACTAGATAGTTTGATAAGTATTGAATATTTTAAAATTTTAGATACACTCTTTAAAATTGTATACATTTAAATTTGTTCACCCTTAATTTTGGGAATGAACCTGTTGATGAGATATTTCACTTTTAAGTTTGGGTAGCTGAGAGTAGTTGAACACAGTTGTACCACCACACAGATGATGCTTCACTACTCTTCCCCTAGTCAAACTTATTAGTTTAATTTTTTTCAACCGGTTGACCAAACTTGTATTTAAACTAAAAAAAACATCATCCATTTAAAGAATTTTCAGTGTAGGTTGCTACTTGAAAATCTAAAGAAGATAATGGTTTCACCTAAAAATAAGGGCGACAAAGAATTACAGTAAAATATTATTTTAAAGCTGCTTATTTTTGTAAATAATTAAGATAATAAAAAAATATTTTTCAACACATCAAATGTAGACACTTAAATATATAAAAATAATAGTTAAATATCATACCAGGGCCAGTAAAGAAATTTTACCACATTTACAAATTTGTATGTTAAAAAGTACAAATAATAAATCAATTCAACCCCAATATCCAACAAAATAATAATTAATTTCCTATTATTTATTTATTGTAATGGGTCAAATATAATATTTTAGAGACAATTAATTTGTAGTCATTGAGTAAAATAACAACTTTTAAAATATATTTTGTCATATAAAAATGTGTGTACATTATATTAAAATAATTTACGGTTAATTTATGTTTCAGATAGGAGCGAAAAACAATATTACATGATATCATGTAATTACTCAAATGAACTAAATTGAAATCATTTACATAAATGATATATAGTTAAAAATTAACTGTGCAGTTAACTAGTTAAAATTTATAAAATTTGATTTACTTAAAAATCAAATAAAACTTAAATACTTCAGAGGTGGGTGGTGATAACATGATTGTCATCAATATAAATCAGATTAGTATTTGATAAATTTCTCATCATAAGTTATTTGTATTTAATATAAATAAATTACATAACCAAGAGGATTTTTCATAATAGTCAAAAAATTAGTAGATATTTTATTCCTGGGTATTTGTGATAGAAAGCAAATGGAGGGAATACTGTTGTCACAATTACTTTTATTACTTATAATAAGATCTTTATTTGTCCCATTCATAGTAATATAAACACAGGTGTGTCATAGACTTATACATAGGGTTTTAAAAAAATAGTTCATTTGTTATTCTTAGTTTTTAAGTAATGATTACATATCCAACATAAATGTATGCATAGTCATATGGATATACAGTGTTTTTCCGTGTTCGATGGATTTTTCTAGCGCTGTAAATATTATATTTTCTATGATTCTTTTCTTTTTCAATTGGTTTGTCTTCGAGGGGGATATCGGTATGGGGAAAAATTAAATTTTTATATACATCCCCTAAACACAAAAAAAATAATAACTATATTTATTTTAGTACATTTTCAAAATAGCTATTTTGTTAAAAATATTATTTTTACAATTTTAATGTATCATACATTCATATCTAATTGTTTTTTAACTATAGCAGTTTTAATTTCTACTAATTAGGTATGAAAACAATTAATATTCAATAAAAAGTAAAAAATTATCATACTGATTGTCATTCTTTATCACATAATGTGTTATTTTTATCAATATTAATTGTTTTTCCGACTATTTTCTAGGAATTAAAACGGCTATAACTAGGAAATTATTGTATATGAATGTGTGATAAATTCAAATTTTTTGAATACATTTTTTTTTACAAAATGGCTGTTTTGAAAATTTCCTGAAGCGAATAAATAAAGTTTTTTTTTTGTGTGTTTAGAGGATGAAAATAGAAATTTAATTGTTCTCTAAATCAATGACCTCCTTAAAGACAAACAGATTGGAAAAAAAATTAACCTAACCTAACATAGTGCTAGAAAAGTCGGCGAACACACCATATATATTGCAAACACTAGTAAATAAAAAGTTTGAATCAAAATAGTTTTCATTTGAAATATTTATAAATTAATATTTTCTTTAAAAATATCTTAAGAAATTTCATTAATCATTTAGTCGGGAAGTTAAAGGAGACATATTATAATCAAATTTACAAGGTTATCATAAAATAATCTCTAAACAATTTTATATAAAACCTTTATTGTATTTTTAAAGACTTTTCTAATGATACTTCACAATGTACGAAACAAACAAATTTTTGTCTGGCATTGCACGTTCATGCGACATTAATAGAGTTCTCAATAAGTCAAACCATGATTAATAATCTTACAATAATCAAGTAGTGTAATTATTAATACTAATGTTAAAAACTAATCATATCAACAAACTTATCACCAACACTATGAAACTTGCTCTAATTATTTTGAACAACTCATACAATCAAAAATACACAAATTTCAGTCAGAACAAAACAGAATACTCCTTCAAGAGAACTAACCGGCACAACTGATTAGGTCACAATAGAAGTCTGAATTTTTTGAAAATAAAAAAATAATTTAGTAAGTACCAAACTTAAACTTAACTAATAAATATCAGTGAACTTATAATGAATAGAAGTTTACACTTATAAACTTTATAGTTTTAATATTTTAAATAGACTTTGACGATGTGAAAAAACAATACCAAGGACTAAATGTTACCAAGAACGAAAAATCCATTTATAATATTATAAATATACTTCTTCAGAGGTGGGTGGTGATAATAAAATTGTCATCAACAGTTATCAGTTATAATAAAATAAATACATTTTTCATCACAAGAAGCTTACATTTTAATAATGTGAAATTATGACCCAAATAAATGACTCTCATGAAGATTATCATTACCATAAATCTAAACTTTTAATAAATAAATAAAATAATGTACATAAAATGCTTAACATTATTGATATGCTGTAAGAACAAAATATTGACCACATAGAAGTCAATTTAGATTGGATTAGATAATTAGTATCATATAAAAATATAATGAGAAAAAAATGTATTAATTGTTATTATTTTTTTTCTAATTTATTTGACTAAAAAAAAACGGCTATATTTTATCGTTCGGTATGTTGGGCTGTAAACAGAAAATTAAAACAAAGATGAGGATGTTAAGTGGAGTGACAAAAAAAATAGGAAAGAGAATGAGTGCATAAGAGATAGGTTAGATGTGGCTTCAATGGTTAGATCAGTGGTTTCCAAAATCACTGAATTCCAGAATCACCAGTTGCGATGATTCGCTTGTTAAGTATGAAATCATAACTCATATGTTTATGACTCATCAATTTTGTTATTAGTTTTAATTTTGGGCAAAAAATTAAAAAATGACAAAAAAAAGGCACAGTGTCGTCGTGAAAATGTTGTGAAAAGCAAAGCGTAGTGATCAAAATTTTTTTGAAAACCACTGGGTTAAATAGTTTGGGAATAGCACGAGGAGAGTGAAATCAGAAGTAGTAAGAATTGTAATGCAAATAGATGTAGAAGGAAAGAAGGAGCTAGGAAGACCGAAAAAGTTAGTTAGATGTGATTGAGAATGATGATATGAAGACGATGTAGAGGAACAAGTGAAAGTTTAGGACTAAGGTAGCCAGCCTTAAATAGTTGGGATAAAGGCGAAGGAGAAGGCTTCACTAAAAAAGGAAACATATTATTTAATATAATTTATTAAGGACATCTACAAAAAAAATATGAAATAAATAAAAATCAATGAACTGGCCCGGATAAAAAATAAATAGATTATATGTAATTAAGTTTGATTATCTATTAATGATATAAATCCTTTTAACAAAAGATATAATTTAATTTAAAGAAAAAACAATTCAATTTTTGTGTTTATAGATAATTGGTTGTAATAGTTAAATTAAAAATTATAAATGTATTGAAAATATAGCAGTACTATATCCAACTAACTGCCACAGTTATGGCTTTAGTTCAAAAGCTATTATAGTATGATTAATGCATATATGAAAAAAAATAATCTATATTTACCATCGCCACCAAAACCCAAATGTGTTCTTGACTTCAAACTGTCTTTAAAACTGAATCCATTAGATTTACCATTAAAATTAGGTTGAAATTCATTGGATAACTTAGGCCTATAATAAGTAATAATAATAAATTACCCATTTATTACAACAAAATCAAAAAATATATAACAACAAATGACTTACCAGGTTTTGTTTCCATTTAAGAGTTTATAAATATTTCCATTTGTTACCTTACCACTAAAAAAAGAAAGTATTTAAAGTTAAACAGATTATTATAAAATTGGATATATTAATTATTATAGTGCATAAAAACTTACCAAATTTTTTCCTCAAGAGAACTATTTCCATTTGTTTTACAATCGCTTGGTGACTTAATTCTGTTAAACAAGAAAATAATATTAAACTATATAATGAGTTTATCAATGTTGTTCCATATGAATATGTTTAGTGTCATAAGTAATATTTATGTTACAGGTATTAGCGCACACAAAATACAATCGACCTTTTTTTTTTATACTCTCACAAGATTCACTTAAGAGGTAGAGATGGCAAAAAATATATCGACATACCCTTATTAATAAACATATATTTAATTTTTTCACTATATCAGTATGATAGTGTTATCACTGTCAAATGCAACGAGGTGTTTATGTATCTGTGTGACTTAAATATTTCCAATTTTAAATTACTTTGAATATGTTTATAGTAATTAGTATTTAATAATAGCACTGCATAATATAATTTGTTTTTGATAAGTAATTGCATTATTCAATAAACATAATGTGAAAATTACTCATACAACAAAATGGCGGAAAACTTATTGATATAACAATCAGTCATCTAGTAGTTTTATATATCTATGGATCTAACTAAATTAAAAAAAATAAATTAAGGATTATTCAATCACAAAATAACACTTTAATAATTAATCAAGAAAAGAATTTTCAAATCATTGATATTTTTTGCAAAAATATATCATCATATTGATATAATAATTTCCGATATATATCAGACTCCTAAGACCAATTTTGCCATCCCCACATAGAATACATTGCAATAATTAAGAAATTTCATCACTATGTATTATAAAATAACTTTGCATAATTAAAATTCACTGAAAAACTAACCCATTATAATTGCAATGATCAGACCGAGCCTTTGATTTAATATTGTCTGATTCTGAAATTCCATTTTCACGACGACGATTCTTTTTATCCGTATCTTTTCCTTCAATTAAATGAAATACTTTAGAAATATTAATTTCACAATCATCTTTAGGAGGTCTAACTAAACATTTTTTGTTAGATTCAGGTTCAGTTTCAATTTCTGGAGGTTCTTCATCTTTAGGTTTAAGTACTAAACATTTTCTTATTGGTAGAATGTTTTTCTCTCGTTCATAAAGGGGAGGAGAATCGTCATTTAGCGGTTTTAATACCAAACACTTTTTGGGGAACACTTTATCAGTCAAATCGAGTCTCGGCGCTGAAAATTTTTTATCTGGGACTTTTTGATCTGTTGTATATTTTGTTTTATTTTCTACAACTAATGAACTACTACTTCCAGTATCATTATCATCATCAGAATCATAGTAAGGTACTAATGTGTTATATATTGTCATTGGTTTAATAGTATTTAAAGATACTACTGTTTTATTACTAGAATTCGAAGATGGTTCAGACTGTTTTTCTTTTTGCTTATGCTTCAACCTGAATTAAATATATAATGTTTAGTAAAATTCCAACAAATCATAAAAGATCATAAACATAAAAAGCAAACCAAAGTAAATGTTTTACAATATACTTACAGATTACTAACATTTGAATTCCATTTATCATATATTTGTCCTCTTTTGTCTTTATTGTTATTATTTTTTTTTATTCCATTCAATTGGAATTGTTTTGTGACACCATTACTCTTGTCTATATTTAGACACAAAAATATAAAATTATAATAAATATAAAAGAAGTACCCATTACTGCAAATTTAAAATACATACTCGTGAAAAATCCATTTACTGGAGATTTACAACTTGAAGTGGATGATACAGTTGATGTCTTATTTTCAAAAATTGTATTACCTGAATTTACTAGTGGTTCAAGTTCATAAAATATAATATACGAATCATTGCTTGTTGAATAATTTTTAAAATTTGTCGCATAAACCTTTAAATATATTTAAAAAAAGCCTATTAGACATAAATACAAAACCTTAGATAATATTATACAGATACATACATTTGAGTCATTAAAATAATAGTATGATCCAGAGGAGGTTAGTCCAAGAGCTGTATAATGTCCACTATTTAGACTTGAACCGTAATGTATTACCATCGAGACTAAATGATACTTCAATGGTCGAGCATTAGTTTTAAATTTATGGTGGTCAAATAGATAATTGGATAAATCTAATCGTTCATTGATTTGTATAGGTTTACTGTTTTTATTTCCACCAAATCCACCCATGCTAACGCTGTACCTGTATGTTAAGTGGAAGAAATTGAAGATTATTTTTGAATAACAACTATTAAAACATAATTTTAAATGAATTAAATTTTACCTTTTTAACTGAATACATAATACATTAGGAGCTTTTTCAATAGAAAACTTTTTATCAGCAGCAACTTGCCGTCGACATCTCTCACACACATATGATTCATCTAAAGGTTCTTGTTCAAAATAATTATCTAAAGCGGCATTAACATTATCAGAATGCCTTATATCAAGAATGAGATCTTGGAAATGTTGAAATGTAGTCGATATGTGCCCACATTTCCCACAAGTTACTAAAATTAAAAATTTAAATTTAATTAACATCAAGATTTAATTTAAAAAAGTAGAACATACCTTCAGTTCGGATATAACCACCAAATATTTGATTAATTGGTGTGGTTTCTTTAGAATAAATATCTAAACTAAATAATTAAATAAACAATATTATAATTAAATTCTTTTATGATTTGTAATTATTAATAAAGATCATGTAACTTACGATTTAGCAGCATGTCCTAAACCAGACAAATAGCACCTTTCCATACTTTCAATGAGGTAACGTAGAAACTCATGGGCATCCTCTTGACGGTTTGTCGACAAATGTTTACATATTACTGAAAATTAAAATAGTTATTACTTGCCTATAAACAACATTAATAATATTTTAAATACACACAAGATAGACGATTAGTTATAATGGATGCTTTAAAGCTCGAACCAGTTTGTTTTTGAGACATTAAAAATGTATCGCTAACCATACAGACAATGCAATCCTTTTGAAATCCATCTAACATTAAAATAAAAGTATATATTAATACATTTAAATGATTATACAGTAATAATATAATAATAAATTCAATTCAATATTTAATAATATAAATAAAATATTATAATTCATTTCAAAGTTAAAAATAAATCACCAATGTATAATGAAAAAGTTTAAGTGTCAGCACTTGTTTGGGAATTAAGGCTTTGATATTTTGCTTACTTTTTTGTTGACAAATTTTTTGGTGTTGTTCATCGTTCATTAACCAATTAGTAAATGCTGGAATATGGAATAATGCCTGAAAATAATTAAAAACTATCAATAACCAAACACTAACAATGAGTGAATATGAAAGTTAAAAACATTTATACATACTTGCAATGTAGAATTGATGTAGCATATTACACCTGAATTATCTAAACCAGAACCAACTGACATTTTTTTATCTTGCCATCCGAGTTGTACACGTTCGGGAGGAAACAATACAACTTTTGGTTTAGGTAAATGTGATATTTTATTACAATCCCCATTTAGCCTTTCATTTTTTTTAATTATATCTTTTTTACTACAACCATTTTGTAATAACATGATACAATTGTTTTTCATTTGTGATAACATGGATGGTTTATGTTCCAACATTTCAAATTCTATATTTTTATCTAAAATTCTACTTGTTGGTATATATAAATAACTAGAATGATCGTCTGCCACAGTATGGTGAGTTCTGTGGTCAGTAACTTTACTAGAAAGTGAATGAAATAAGGCTGAACCTATTTGATTGCTGGCGGCTGGCATTGTAAATCCAACTCATAATTTGCGTAATTGAATTATCTAAAATTTAACAACACAGTTAGGTATTTATTAGTTACATTTCTTAAAAAGTAAAATTGTGTTAAGAAGATACTACAAATGCATATTTTGTCTTTGTCTTACAAATGCACAACACTATGACATTGCAAGGTATTTGCATTCAGTAGGGACAAATTTGGGCTTTTAGTTATAATTTTGGAGTGTACCAATAATTATCAAATTTAAAAGTAAAAACATTCTCTTTTTTTTCTCGTTATTTTAACTTAGAAGCATGTTATAAGAAGTTTTAAAGTGTACATAATATATCGCATATTTATCTTGCTTAAAAATTTTAAAACCGACAAAAAATAAAATGTTCTTACATTTAAGTTTGATAGGTCAATGTATTTTGTTCATTCTAATATTGAAACTAACAACACAAAGTCTGCTCAACTCAAATTTGCTATAGTGTATGTTTGTAAGACGTAGACAATAAATGCATTATGTAGCTTAGTATACTCTTAAGCATTTTTGTGTTTAACTTGAAAAATTGTGTTTACTTATCAATAATACTAACATTAACAGAATCTACAATGACTATAATATATTTACCTAACTCATTTGTATACTTGCAATACCTATTTCAGATAAATATAAAAAAAACTGTCCTAGAATGAGAACGGGTGCAGTTACTGTTGGAAATTGGGAAGCTACGGTATAGATGGGAATTTAATGTATATCTGTACACAACATGATTAATCATTGTTAACGAAAATATGATTCTGAGCAGAATTAGGTTGATAGTGTTGCTTTATCAACAATATTAAATCATAGTATAATAGTTAAAAATAAATTTAACATTTTTTTTATTTTATAATATTTGTTTAATATTGTACCTTTTTCCCCGTTTTTTCTCAATTTTTCTAAGTTTTTCAATTTGTTGGAAAATTCTTAAAAAAAAAAAAAAAATCAAAAAATGACTTTCCTAGAGTACCACCCCAGTTAGATTTTCTTTCAGAAAAATGTTATCATTGTAAATTGGATCAAAATTTCTGGAAGAAAAGTTGTCAACAAAAAAAAAAATAAACATTATTGTAAAATCAATACATTCCATTCAGAATCTGAAATACAAACAGGCAGTCTCACATGTATAATTTGGCCATATACCTACCTAATATTATTCATAAAATTAAAGCTGCGATTTCAATGCACTTTGCAGTATTTTGAATTTTTCAAAGCTTGCTTTGTCAAGTTTTGTTACAAATTTCACTTTATTTTTATTAAATAAGAGTAAGACATTTTTTATATTTTAAGACAATTTTTTTCATTTTTTAGAGCTTTATTTATTTTATCCTTTTTGGGGGTTTTAAGGAGCACACTACATTCCCAGACCTTATTGTAAATAAAGCTTATCAATAGTATTTGGTCCCAAAAAAATAATGAAACCAAAGAACATGAGTGCAAAACTAATGATAATTCAAATAAATTTTACAATTAAACAGACATAGTAGCAATAATAAAGGGTAAAAGGATTGGATGGGCTGAGTATATTTGGCACACAGAAGAAAAACTGTTAAACAAAATAACTTCTTGGGTACAGGATAAGAAGAAGCCCTAGGGACGACCTAGACAGCAGTGGCATGCTCAAATACATGAGAACCGGAGTTTGATAAGAGTAGAGAATAATGGGAATAAGTGGTAATTGCGGCTAATGGGCTAAATGATTAGTATTATGCTATTTAAAAAAAAATAAATAAATTGATAATTTTATAATTTGTAGGTATATCTGGTTTTATATTAATAGAAACTAAAGAATAAGGTAAATATTATATATGATTATGTGTGGTTAAAACACTTTTTATAAAACCTACTTAAATTGTTTAAAGCTTATAATAGATAAATAAATAGTTCAAAAATTATTTTCATATCAAATTTAATGATAAAAGTTATGGGTAAATTATTGTACTTTGATGAATCTGGTATTTTTCTACGATTTTATCAACCAATCCAAACATTGTTTATTCATTTTATTGTATAGTATATACAAGTCATGGTTCAATCACCAATTCTATTATCTATGCTCTATTTTACGTAAGTACACAAATTTCAACAGAATATTATTTGTCGATGACGTCCATATGGAAAATCGATAATTAGTCATAATGCTCATTATAAAAAAAAAAAAAAAAAAATCGGTCTAAGGTACACTCTATGGATACGACATATGTACCGATTATATTTTGATAAATAAAATATGTATTGGGGCCACGCACGTTTCAAACCATATAAAACCGCTTTGTTGTCGGTTTAACCGTTATAAAAGATGTGCGATAAATCCGGATGAATTATTAATATAATAGCATTGGGCATTAGAGTCTCTTTCAGAAGTTTTGTCGTTGTCGGCGAACCGTGAGCGATGAGGACCCGAGGCGCTATTATCACATGGTCAACACGAAGGCGAAGGCGGCACAAGGTTAGGTATGCATAGAATAGCCGTGAATGTAGGTACGTCATATTTACGAGATACCTACAACATCCGAAAGTGACGATCGCTCGAGAATTTCGGCGCAGAGCTGATTGATCATGTCAAGTTTGCATTAGCTGGCGTAAATGGACGGATTATTATGAACATGCCGTGCCGTTGTCCAACCAGCCACTCGGCGAAATCGCGCCAAAGTTCCCCCCCAAAAAAAGACGACACTTAGTGTGCACAGAGCGACAGCACAAAGGTATAAAATGTATACAATATTGGATATATCGAACGACATAATATTGTACTAGACATACCATGTTTTATTGTTTTATATTAATGTTTTTATTTTTTTTTACTCACGTTGAATCCAGGGCAGCAGAAATGTGTTGTGTAATTGGTCTGTCGTGTTCATGTATAAAACTATGAAAGTAAAAAAATTATAAATAAATAACTATAAAATACACTTTGTATACTATGTTGTTACGGTATAGGAGTAAAAATGAAAATAATAAAAATTAATTAATTATATGTATTACACAGAGGGACTGCAGACTTCACCGATTTTTTCCGACTGTAAAATAACCTGAAAACATGTCCAGATTCACAGAAGACAGGAGCCGCCTGTGAGCAGACACTGTACGGCAGAACTGCACGGAATCCTATTGCGGGTAGCCAACTGTAGCCAATCAACACAGGTCATCGTCGTGGAAATCATGGCAGAGAAAAACGACACCAGTCTCGGAAGTCTTGTTCAAAGTGAAACAAAAACATGTTCATATCCTTATCGTTAAATGCGGTGTTTCGACATGACATTTTTCTATGCTCATTTCGCGTTGTAAAACGATAATTCCTACGGTACAAAAACTACAACGCTGACGACGTATTACATCATGCACGTGATCCACTCTTCCATGAAATGACGTCAGACAACCAAGAATTTTAAAGTAGAAAAATGTTAAATGATACGTATCTATCAGAGATAAATATTATTGTTTACCATTGAGATAGATAAACAATTGTTTATCATATTTATTTCTTGTATTGTATATTTATTATTTATGGTTCCCGTACAATTATTAATTAGAACGTTCAAGAAATATTCATCAAAAATCATACCTATTCGTACCAGGATTATTGGATTAACCAACTTCGATAAATGCTGTTCCGTATCAGGAGTGCCTATCAATGAATCAACGATCAATAATAACAGTCTACTATCATATAGTATTCTTATTTATTTTATAGTTAGTACCACGATTAAACATTTTTAACTTGTGTATTATTTTATTACCATTGAATTTATACCATGGACTAAGATATCAATTTGTTAATAGGTCTATGCTTGCTATTTAGAACTTCATGCAATTGGCGCACGTAAAGATTGATTGTGTTCGTTCTTTACTCTTTTACCAGTCTATAGTACCGTGCATATTGTTTACAATTTTTTTGTTGGACGTTTTCACTGGCAGTATCTGTTAAAAGCATTGTTTTAATAAAATTGCATTATAACGTTATGCACCTACTGGATTGTTTTAATTATTTTTAGTTAAATATATAGACAATTTTTACCACGAAACAAAAAATAAACCAGTACAGCATACAAACTGATTTCGGAGGCGAAAGTACCAGCGATGTCAGTTGATTATTTTTATTTTACTATTTCTCAACATTATAGCTAGTATTATTTTCAGAGTGATACATTTACGTCCATTCAATATTTACCAGCTGTGAAAGGCGAAACTAAAAAAAACAATATATTGAAAAAACAGAAAAAAAAGTCTATTGCATAAAGTTCTAAGTTCTATTGCATAGAATATTATATTTATATTTATTTTTATATTTTAGACAAATAATTTCTACAAAACCATATTGGATAAATCTGTTACACCAGCAAGGGAAAATAAAGCGGAGATCAATCTGATGTATATACAACAAAATGAACGAAACTATGTGTGGATGAAGTCAATTGACAAAAATGATACAAATTATTGCGTCATACATCACTATAAGATTAAGATATAGAAAGGGCTACACCTAATGAATAGTATTTTGAAATTTAACTGTATTAAAATATAGTTATCTATTAAATTTTTATAAATTTTCAAATAGAAAATTTCAATTTGCTTAATTAAATTAAAAACATATAAAAATGGCTCTTAAGACCAAAATATAACAAAAATGAATAAGGCGATTCAGACAGGATTAGAGAGGTTCACAAATGATCCACTAACTACTATTAGCAATTATAAAGTATAAAATTTAAATATTTCTATTTCTTCAAACAAAAAAAATTTGAATACTATTCTATTTTCATTATTTGACAAAAATATTAATATAAAAATGAATATTTGATCATTATTTTATTTATATTTATTATATTTTAACTGGAATATTTATCCAATTATACCTTATATCAGTGGTCTTCATCCAATAGGTTGCGTAAGCTTTCTTTTTAAAAAATTTAAATTAAGTTTATACCACTATATAAGGTATACAAATAATTGTTTAATTATTAAACTTAAAAAATTAATAAATAAAAATACATTTTAAAATTAATTGTAATATATTATTTATAAACAATATTATATAATTTATATTCTATAATATAATATTATAATGGATATCAAATCACAGTAAATGTTTCATATAATAGTTTGATTCTACATAGTATAATATTAAATATAATAATTTACGAGTAAACCGTGCTAGTTATAAAATTAATATATTATATTGTTATTGTTAAAGAGTCCTATTACCTACATACATTATCGATGTTGTTGCTGTGTTTGAATGAAATATTATAAATATTAGTGGCTTTATGTTTCTAGTTATATTTATAAATTCATTAAAAAGTTTGTTTTTCGTTTATTTCGTCAATATTGAAGTTTTCTATTATTTCAGTTATAATAGTACTATTAAAAAGTATTAAGTAATATTAGTTTTTTTTTCTGTATATGAAACGTGTTGTACACAATCTTGTCTTTGTTTTATATATTAGTATGTACTCATCTTATATTTATGCTTATTATTTTATACTCTTGTTAGATTAGAAATTAGACTACTCCTATCATCTGGAACTATACTATAGAGTAACTTATTAGACTGATTAGAGTAATCTTTCACAATAACAAATTAATTGAACTGTTAGGTAGGTAGGTACTATAATTATATTAAAAATTATTTTTCTAAAATTCTAGGTAATACTAAAATATAAAATAAGTATAAAATGATTCTATAGAAACATTAGATTAGGTTGAATGTCCCAAGGTACACCTAAATAATAAAATCATTTTAAACTCAACTGCATTTAATGTGATTATGATTTTTCTTGTACTGTTTCATAATACAGAAGAATAGAAAAAAAAAATGTTTCTGATTTTTTTTTTTTTTATAAAATTATAACTTTTACAGATGTGATTACAGTATGTGATACAAGTGTGATTGAAATAGAGGGTCACCTCAACTATCAATTGGTTTCAGTTATCTCGACTAATACGACGGGTAACTATTTTGGTATTCTGTTACCCACCGTCATGATTTGTTAACAAATTGGAGTTTATTTTTAACTAAAATCATAAATAAATTCGCACTTGATTAACAATTATTTTTGGTTGATTTTTGACTTTAAACGTAAACACATAATCATGTTTATGTAAAAGTAGGTATAACTCGCTACAAGTATGAGCTCAGGATTTTTAACCGAAAATAAACCCACTTTTGTTAGAAAACTCATGTCAAGTAGGTAACATGGCTTTACCTGCTCATGTCGGACTTTTAACTGAAAACAAATAGCCAAATTTGGGTACGTGTAGTGTTGAGATAATTGGCAATCGTAGGTGGTAATCAAACAATTTTATTGTAAGGGTGGGTATTTTTCTATATAAATAATTGTTGATAAATCAAATTATATTTTAACGTTTGTACATGTATCATTGTAGTGACAGATTTTCTCTATTCAATGATAAATAAAACATAGTAGTGCTGATTATTTATTATTTAGCAAAATAATGTTACTAATTTATAATGTTAACAGCATATTGATATAGGAGTGTACATTTATTTGTTTCACAAGCACACCTGACAAATATGATAACAAAATATATTGTGCTATCAATTAGCAACATTAAAACAAAAAGATACAGTTTACTTCTACAATCAGGGTGCTCAAGTGTCCTACAGAAAAATTTGGCCATGAGGAATTCAAGGTTGTACTTGTTACATTTTCAATTATATTTTGGCAGTGTAGAATTGGGGTTACCTGCTATGGACTCAGAAGAATTAAATATTGTACTTGCTTGTGCACACTAGATATGGCAGCAATGAATAATAGTTATTGAATTATTTAATAGTGCTCGAGAACAAGTTATTCGAATAATCATTATTGATAATGATAATCATTATTTGAATTTTAATTATTTATTCATTACTAGAATACACTGAATTATTTGAATAACTTTAATTAATTTAAATAATCTTTATTATCGTGACTTAAATATATTATAGAATTGTATGTAGTAATGGTTATTATTTTATTTGAATAACACCTTGCTGGTTTTTTTGAAAATGGCCCACTATTAAAGTGGTACCTATAAATGCGTCATTTCAATATTCGCTAGGATAGGACATAATAATGATTAACCCAGTAATTATAAATACTAGATTTTTTTTATTGCTTTATAAGCCATTGAAGCTTTTTGTTGCTTCTATTAAGTTCCTCCATTAATCACGGTCATTTGAGTTTTGTTGTTTCATTTACCATTTTTATACCTGCATTTGCTCTATCTTGCCATCATTCCCAAGGTCTTACCCTAGAACATTTGCCAGTTTGTTAATCAGTACTTCCTGAATTATGCTCTTCTCAGCTCCCCATATATAACCAGCCCATTCTAGGTACTTAGCTTCCAGAAAAAATTTAATATTTGGTTTATTATGCAAGGATTCCAAGGTGGTATTTTTTCTCTTTTCATAGTCCCCAGTTGATAAATTTGCACAGGTCCATATATCTTTTTGAGCACTTTCTTCTCAAATAAAATAAGATTCTCCTCATCTTAAGCTTTCTACCACATCTCACTAGTATGTGTCACTATTAGGTGTAAGTAAGCTAAGTACATTTTTGGCAACAGTACCCGTGATAGCATAAAACTCCATACAGAAAAAAACATAGACCCTTGCTTCAATCGCTAAGTTTCTCAACTATAATTGAATGCTTGTTTTCAATTTAGATCAAGCAAACACTATCCGATTTTGTTGACATATGAGTTGTTCGAGTATAAATAATTTTAACTTGGCTTTACATCATAACCTTAAATGAACTTTGTGCTAAAAGAGAAAAATATTGAAATATGTATATTTTTTTCAACTCTCATAACATTTTAAAATATTTTTAAAAAACCGTTTTTTGATTTTTGTTTTATCATAGATTACTGATAGGTCATGTTCGCTTGAATGAAAGTTTAGTTTTATTAAAAATAAATATTGTAGCTTATAATTTATATTAAGTATTATAATAGTAATACTATCATGTAATTATTATTAAAATATATTTTGAACTAGTAGGTAGGTATTTAAAATGTCGCTAAAAAAAATGTATTGAGTGTTTTTTTTAAATATTGACTTGAACAGTATTAGAACTTTATGGTTTAACTCTGGGTTTTATATTTATAAGCTCTTATAACTACACTCAAATATTTTATCTTTAAATTAATATGCTTGATTAACGTGAAGTCATGTTATATGAAAATAATCCTTATCAAGGACGATTAGATCTAAACAAATATAAATGTGATGTAAAGTAACTTTAAAATTCTTATACTTTACATTTTAAGTGCTTAGGTATTTATTTTATTGCTAAATACTTTAATTTGAGTAACTCTTATTCAATAATAGTAAAATATTTGTAAGGTTAAAAAATTATAAGTATTCATATTTTATTACAATATGAATGTTTAAAAAATTTGTATGTATATTTTTAGTGGGATTATTAAATTGTTTAGATCTAAATTATTCAATCATTATTTAAAATAGTCTAATTAGAAGAGCATGACTTGACACTAATTTATAGAGTATGGTTTAGTCCTATTCAATGGGATATCCTAGCAGTAATTCATTAAAATATTTCTATATTGGAAAATTAAAAAAAATTTATAAATACAATAATAATAATAAATATTTTATTGATAATTAATGTATCCAATACATATATTTGGTTCATAAATATTTTGACCGATATATCGAGAATATCAAAGACTTATCAGTGTCAATATTTTTGATATATTGATGTATCATTTTCATCTCTTCAAATAAAAATATAGGTATACTATAGTCATGTTTATAAATTTATTAACTGTTAATGGCGGTGCTCTTTGAATACAAAATAATATATTAATTTTAAATACAAGCAACAATAATAATAATACCAAATAAAATACAAATTTATTGGTAGTTTAAATAAAAATAATTAAACAATACAGGTGGGATCCTCATTGGCAATAGACATTAAGTGTCTCGATGGCTTGTTGTTTTAAGCAATTAGTATTATTTGAAAAATATGAGAGGCCATAGGTATGCGGGTACTTTATTGTGGGGGTTTGAAATTTATAAGTGGTACGAGAGCAAGAGACTCTATTGTATTGGATAACAGTCCATCTTAAAAAGTCGTACCTAATATCCGTCTAACGTCATTTAAAGATTCCAGGCCAAGAACCTTCGAGATAGAAGTGTAGTCATTAGGGGGATATTAGATTTCATATATTATAGTAATATTAACATCAAGGAGCTCGTGGGAACCTGAATAGAATTAGACCTAAGAATATAATACACTGGACCATGCACCATAAGCAGTAGTGGACGATTTATAAATGATTATTAAATACCATAAACGATGGCAGCAGTGAGTGAAGTATTGTGTTAAACAGATTCCTTACCGCTGTTAGTGAAAAAAAAAAAGGTACCTACTTATTATTAATTATTGAAATATATAGGTTTTATGTCCTTGGGGTTTTGTAAGATGTTCTTAATATTCTAGATTTTTAGCGGAGTGTAACTGATTGTAAAATTATTGGCAGATTAGTTAATTATAGTAATATGATCAGTTTAATCTTTATATATATATATATTGATTCGTTCAAAATAATTTACTAAAATATACTATTCAAAGATTATCTTTCACTCACACCTAGACATCAAAACGCCCCACCCGAATGTACAAAAACTATCATGCCTTCTTAATTATCCAGTTTTATAATCCTATAGAATTATCAGTATAAAAACTACAAGAAAAAAGTTATTCATACTTACCTACCTATAGACAATTGTCGGTTTGTTAATAATGTTGAAATAATAAGTATGATAATAAGTGACAAGCGCAACTTTTAATACTTGCGTGTGTTTATTGTCTTTCAAAATATTATGTTCAATGTACCGAACAGGATTAAAAATTCCAAAAATGACCTGTCCGGATTACCATATTATTAGGCGTGATGGATTGTCTTGGAGTCTTTAATAACTATTGGTAGGTACCTACCCTACGCATAATTTAAAACAACTCGAACATTGTTATTGTTGGCCGAAAAATGCTCAACACGTGTGATCGTTAAAATAATAACTTTTCGTTGTTTGACCACTCAAGTCTAAAAGCATTGTAAGTGTAACAGGAAAACTGTTAAGTAATGTAGGTTGGGCATATTATCTGACATACGATGTGAAAAATATAAAAACCTGTAATTGACTTTTTTTTTCGAAATAACTAGTCAGTTAAAAAAAAAAAAAAAAAATCAAACACACTATTATTCCTGGGTGTGTTGAGAAAAAAATTGATTCAATCCGAGAAACTTGCGTGATTTCCAAAAGAGACATACCTATCTACTTGCTAGTATTATAATCATACGGTTATTTCAAATCGTGAATAGTTCTTACTATAGGTACTTATTAATAGTAGAAGTTTCAAAATTGTTGAAATATGTAAATACGGGTTTTTTTTTTTAGGATCAAGAAGAACATATAGTATCTTGCATATTAAAACTACCCACTCGAAATAATGATAATTATTTAACTCGGAAACCGTTATGTTATTTTTGACGGGTTTTTTTTAAAAATATTTGTTGAGGTATTCCTACTACAGCGATTCTTTATAAAAAGACTATACAGTATTATTGCTCCTATAATATTATGTATAAACGGACGTTTCGTTATGGATCGAAATCATCGTTTCCGAAACGAACGAATTATATTTTTACGACTGCAATAAAAACATTTTCAAACTCGTCCATAATAACTGCTGTACAACATATTTTATCAATGCGTAATTCAGATATTTTTAAATCGGAATATTATGTTGATCACAAAAGGCTAGATTAGCACGTGGCCCGGGCTCCAGCCCCTGAAATATCGAAGACCCCTAAAATGCATTTTTTTTTCTCAGAATAAGTTCATAATATTTTAAATTTAATGTTTATTGAACATTTTGCAAATCCAAATTATAATTTCATAATACGTTAAAATATTGAATGGCTGAATTACAATATTCATATACTATTTGCATCTTTAAATTCATGTCTTCGGCCTGTTATTGATACCTGTGAATTAATTGTTATAAATTAAAAAATGTTAAGTACCCACTGCCGATATATCTATGTGCATAAAAATGATCATTATTAATTGGTTAGTCGCAACGCATATATTATATACTTGCACCAATAGTCACATTGATTACCATATGAAATTAATTTGGAGTTTTAAATAGAGAAGAGAAAAGCAACATAGATAAAATATGATATCAGTAATATATTGTATTTATACGTTTTTAATTTTTTTACATTTAAATGATAATATTGTTTATTATAATGAAAATATTGTCTGTCCTGACAGATACCTAACAAATTAAACATTTTTAAAGAGATTATTATTCCGTACAATCGTTTCATTTGTATTTTTTTTTTATAAAGAAATAAATTTGAGTTATTAGTAATAAATAGTGTAAAGACCCTTTGGACTATCGGGTTCCGAGTTCGGTAAACTTTTAATCCGGTCCTGTTTATCACACCAGTCGATGACGTTCTGTTCTTATCATTGGGAGAGACTTATTAGGGAACTATACGGTAGAATAGTTATTCCAAAAATAAATGCAGCAGTAGTCCTCCTATATAATGCGATTATCTTTATAATAATTAATCGCGGTGAGAAAACACGATAACTATACCGAGTATCATATTATATTGGTACTCGGCAATCAATACCTATGAAGTCTGTAATTCTGGTATATCTAGAACCAATTGCTCGTATATTTCAATGTAAACGTAAAAATGATCATGGATCCCCTGGTTTAATAGATCGTGATAACGTGTTGGTCGAATATAGTCACTATTATATTATACGATTGTAAATCGACGACGAAAATGTTTGACATTTTACTGTATTACGATAGTACTACTTGTAGACGGGCCTTCACTTAAGAACAGTGCTCGAATTTGGGGGGGAAAATGTAGATGTTGGTTTTAGTTTAGAAACTATCGTTCGTCCATACAGCAGATAGGCAATACGTCGTGTTACAGAA
This sequence comes from Cinara cedri, assembly GCA_902439185.1. NCBI lineage: Eukaryota > Metazoa > Arthropoda > Insecta > Hemiptera > Aphididae > Cinara > Cinara cedri. The sequence continues at coordinate 59,719 of CABPRJ010001433.1, read as the reverse complement.
ACCTGCTACGACCGGGATTTCCCAGATTTTTCCCCCGGAAACCTAACCTAACCAAAAGCCAAAGATCAATATAAGGAACCGAATTTTAACTTTGTATAACAATACAATTAACAATTGTGCAGTCTTGCTGTTGACAGACGTTTCTCACGGTAGTGTTTTCCTAGCGTTCCCGAGTCGCTTATAAATTATGCGGTAATACGCTTAATTTATATCACGGAAAAACGAAACAATAAGGATGGCCCGCGTCTCCTCCCAACAATCCCAGAACAGCTTTAGAAAACAAAAAAAAATATATATATATATATATATCGCTCTTTTTATCTTTACAATAATTTATTTTTTATCGTAGGTAATGTTCTAATACAGTTATATTAAATCTCGTCTCGAACACGTGCGCATGCCTCGGCCCACTTGTCATGTTGTTAATAATATTATAACGATATTACCGTTGCAGCGGTACCTACCCATACATAATAATTATATTGCTGCTTAGGCCCGAGGGTCATATTATACTTTTTTTTTTTTTTAACGGCCATAAAAAAAAAAAAAAATAAAAAAATATAATACACAAATTAAAACTGGGAACGAAAAAGAAGAAGAAGAAGATATATTCCCACCGATGATGACAGGATATAGTGGATTATATACCGATGGGTGGCGGCGGCGGCCGCAACGACCCAAGCAAAGTGCTGTTGTCTCGTCGGTAATTCAAAAATGATGATTTCATTTTAGGGTACCTATATATTTATATATATATATATATATTATACTCGTATATACCTGCCTACCTATCGGGAATGTAAATTACCATTAATAATACCGAACCAAAACCAGTCTTCGTCATAATCGGTATTATATTGTATTTTTTCCCCTTCGGGATTTTTATTTTTTTTTTACAACAATTATATATATAGGGACCTACGCGACCGAAAGACAACACATAATTCCTGAGGTTAGGCGTCCGCGTGCCCACTTACCTATAATAATATTACGGTACGTGGTGCAGCATCATCATCATTGAGACTAGTCGGTCGGCCCGACAATGAACGCCGACTACGACGACCGGTCCGGGGTATTAATTATTACACACACGCGAGTCGTTTCGTCGCAGCGGGCCCAACGAAATACGAAACGATTTATCGGATTTTCGACTCGTTCGCTCGCCGCACTTATTATTATCCGGTACACGTTACATAACAATAATGATACGCGCAGTACGAGACAACAATGCGATTGAAAAATGATGACAAAACGATTTGAATGTACGTTTGGGGCACACTGTTTTTTTTTTGCCCATTCGTATATTTTTCGTGTTTTTTAAGCGGTTATTTCGGAATTTGTAAGCGCTGATAGTTGAGTTTTTTCCCAGAGCTTTTTTTCGTTGATTTTAAGTACTGTGTGTCCCGAACCCGAGTCATAATAATTTATAGATGGGTTACTCGTCGATCGCGTATAATTATATAATTGTATATATTGATCGATTTAAAACGAAATCACCGACCGATCACACCTCAGAATGTCGTCGATTTCGCGAGTGTATAGTTTTATTTCAACTGTCATTACTATAAAGTCGAACGCGAATAAATTTACCTTGTATCCAAGGATACTGGATCACCCGTAGCTAAAAACCAAATCAAATCAGATAAATGTTTCTGCAGCATAGTTACACAATAGTCACAATAGTGGTGTGTTTGAGGCATAATTAGTAGGTTAAGTTTTTAAATAAAAAATATTAGTTGATCGGGTATTAGCTGAGGAAACTTTGAAGGATAAACGGGCTAAGAAGTTAGGTTAGGTCAATGTACCCATTTAATAACTTATAAATAAAATATAAATCAAGTCTGCTTCTGCGCATTTCAAGGGATTCAAGATTTAAGTAGGTAAGTAAAGGACTGTAAGTTATATGGGGAGTTCTGGGTATGTTATACACTTGAAAATTAAAAAGCGTAAAAAATCATTTTGAACTTTCTCAAGAGTAGTTATTAAACCAATATTAAAAGGTGACCAGATAATGCAGCCACATTCTAAAATTGATCGTACTGAAGAACAATAAATTGAAATAAAAGTATTTTTATCATTGAAGACGGCACAGCTTCTGTATATGAATCCAAGGAGTTTTAAATCTTAGTATAGGCACACTCTTATTATTATGTGCCGAAAAACTGTACAGTGCGGTCGTCGGCGAAATTTACGGACGCTAAAAATGTTCACACGCACGTATCCCGACGACGACATCATAATGGGCAGGTATACATCGCGCACGCGGATCCGACGCATAGTTATTAAAATAATATATCACGAAATTATCGTCAGTTCTTAACGCGAAGACGATGACGAGTGGGTACAACTGCTGCGGGTAAAAGGTGTAAAATTTCCGCGTGCGGTCGTCCGCTCGGACATGATAGTATAATGTACATACACATAGTCGGTGTGCCGTTTAACCTAACCTAACCTAACCTGTAACCTCTCGGGCGAAAAAAATAAAAAAACAATAATAATAATAGCAAATAATACTTATATATCCTAATAAAAACAGTCTCCTTTCGCGGAATTCGCAGCGTTAACCACAATATATTATTTCAAGTTGGATTATTGTGGTCCGATTTTCGGTAACATAATAATAATAATATTATAATTGTAAGGCGGTCGGAAATAATTCGATTTTGCATACATTTAGACCGATTAGCTAGAACTTTACTTAAGTTTGAGTTTCTATAGGCTCTCCAGTACTGATTAGAAAAATAAACATACTTTCAGCAGCACAATTTCTGTTTTGAAAAATTATTTGATTTCGTACACTTCTCTTCAATGTTTTGCGGGGAAAATATTCTCAATTATTTTGTTTTCAACTCTTTTGAGTAAGAGTTTATTTTAAGAAAAAAAACACTTGCATCTTCAGCGGATTCCATCGCTACAAGTATCGTACAACTGTAATATCTATAACACGCTCTTTGGTTTTCTCTTTGGTAGGTACGTAATATTTTTGATGGTAAAATTACGGAAAAAATATAATAATTCATAATTTATAATTAATATTATGTACTACAGGAATGTCTTCATGTTAACCTAGAGACGATATTTTATATATAGTAGATGCGCTCCGAAAACACGAAAATCTAGAAAATAAGAAAAATAACTTCCTCTGTTTGTGGGATCTGTTAAAAAACTTGGACATACTATCCACAAAGGTTAGGTTAGGTATGCCCTGCTTATAGTTGTGATTTGATTTTTCATAAAACCTGTTGGAAATCTATAGACCATATTTACGGGAATTTTTCGTTTTTTTCATTTTCGAGTGAAAAACGAAATGTCTTAGTTAAACTTATGATATGGCAACTTCGCTATACTCAGAATATAAACAAAATGATTTATACGTTTCAGTATTATTGGTGTTAAACGGGAATATTATAACTTTATACGAAGACGCGTAAAATGCGTCACACGCACACGCATCTTGTAACATTATGTGCCGTTGGTTCCTCATCGGATTTCCAATAATAAAATGGACAAGAAGGAAATGCGTGTGTGTGTGTGTGTTCTTTTTTAAACAATATTCAGGAATGCGGTAGAACAACAAGAGGTTCGGTCGCCGCGGATGAAACTCATCGGGCCTATATATAGGTACGTATATATATACATAAGTACGCCGGGAGAGACGACACGAAACGTACCCTTATTATTATTATTATACTTTTTTGTTGTTTTTTTTTTTTTTACCTTATTCAGGTATATAAACATATAACATTATAGTCGTTTGGTTTTTTTTTTTTTTTTAAATTTAATTCCTGTTTTACCGCTCGCACGCGCGCCACCACCCAAGTGCCTAAATTATTATCCGTTTGGGTTCGTGTGCGTCGCCCGACGACCGACGCCATCTTCTTCTCCAATTCGGGAGTACTTAGCTATACGCGGGAAACGTCGACCGCGGAGTCTGCTGCAGTGTCTCGACAGTCGACATAATATTTTCCTGGCTATACATACATAAAGGGTTGGTCGCGCTCGAAACGAGTCTTGACGAAATTCACGCAATGTGTTCCAACGCCAACAAATACGTCGCCTCCGCGGTATGTACCACCGTGGTGTACAATGTACGAATATTTAATAGTCATTTTGTGTTGACAATTTTTGTTTATCCGCATAGGCGATCCTGATCCTGATCCTGTGCGTCTTGAGTACCGAACAATCGCTGTTTTCTCGAAAGAAATCCACCACACAGCCACCGCCACTGCAGTCTTTCGGTATTTTTGAGCAACAGTCCGCGTAAGTTCACACAAAATAATAAACACACTAATTCATATTTTTATACGTTTGAATCCAAAAGGGAATAATGATACATTTTTATTGCCAAATAAATAATGGCTAATTAAATAATTTATTGTTCGACTCTACTTCAAATTGGAATTTAATTACGTTTAATTATCAATATAATAAGTCCTAGTAGATTGCGACTCTCTAATATATACATATATTATTTTGTTCAGATTTTAGATTTAAGCGTTTTCTTAAGTTTACTGATATTTATTATTATTTAAATATTCTAGAGAATATTGAAAATGTATAAAGTATTTTATATATTTTACTAATATAAAACAATATCCGTTTCAGTCCTGTTCCGCAAAAAGAAAAATCGCATTGGTGGCAAATAAAATCTTTACTTCCTTTCACTTCCGATTCATCCAAAAGTGCGGAAATTTCTGCAGGGTCAAATTCAAATCAAGTGGCCGTGGCCGTTCCTCTTGTACACCAAAAGGTAACGTGTGTTTTTATTTTATTATTAATTGTTTTTCTCTTATTCTGTTTTAAAAAGAAATGCTAAACACTATAATAGGTGTGTGACAAATGTATTATTACTGAAAATATTAGTATGTAGGTCCTAATTCTTTTGGGAAATAAAGGCTGAAAATAATTTTGGAATTTTTTCTAATGTATAATAGTTTGTTTCTTTACATTTTTTTTCTAAATTGCCCAAGTGAAAGTACCGGGAAAGTTAAATATCACGTGGTCAATTTTCGTGGTTACATCGGCACTTACAACTTTTTGTAAAGACGTCCTTTATTTTATATTTCTGATTATAATTTTGAATACAGTTTTGAGTATGCAGTTTGCCATGCCCTTGCTATACGCCGGTGAATAACTGTATAGAAATTCCATAAACATATGGAGTAATTTAGTTAAAATAAATTTTGGTTTTGAATTTTTGATTTCCGTTAACTCATTCATGAAATATTTCACTTTTAGTTTAAGCAGGGGAGAGTAATGGAGTATAATTTGTGAATTGTTATTATAGATTCTCATTTAAAAAACTAAAGTTGATATCGCCAACAGGATACTCCTTAAATGTTGTGAAAATCTAAGTATACGAAAATATCTTCTTTAACTATACTTAAAAATTCCAAGAATCAGAATTTGAATAAACGCATAATTTACCCATACAAATGGGGTGAGCACGCTTATTAATAAATTACCCAGTATAGCTGTTGATTTAAAATGAAAACTAAGCCATAAACATGTTAGCATGACAAATAATTAAGTTTTAAACTATTGTTGTTTTCAGTATTATTGTACGCTAAATTACCTATTCCAAACTCCGCACCTATAATAGCGGCCTACCCGCAATGCGAAGTATGTCCGGCTTTTATTGTAACATTTAAAACGACATTTCACAGTACTTAAATAATTGTGTCTGTATAAACGGTAGAAAGTAAACGGCGTATATTTTATGCTTAAGCCGGGACGGGGAAAAAAAAAAAAAATGTTTATTCAAATTATTATTATTCGCTGGGTATAACATTATAAATGGAAAATATTGTATTACCGCAAACACGCATATTATTCGCGTCCGCCGTCATTGAGGTTTCTTCGCGTTGTTAATATAATTCGTTAGAATGCCCCGTTCGGTAGGTTTGACAGCCTAACGTTCTCGCGTATTGCCAGTCTTTTTTCACGCTATTTACACGTGCATTATAATTACGCGCGCATATTCGATTTAGTGCAACAAATCATCGTCATCGTGTATTAGAGATACTATACATTTCAGGTCTTGGACACGCGCGATTTAATTCAATTTTCCATTGTGCTGCGTCCATACGCGTGCCGCGAAAACTAACCGCCGCCGGTGATTATTTATAATGTGTCGTTTATCGATAGCAATACGAATTGCGATTTTGTCGTATACATCGGCCCGCCGCCGGCAATTTTGTACGATCGAAAAGTTAAAATCCGAATATTAATATTGAAAATCAGCGGGAAACTAAATGATTTTTAGATTCTATCGATTTCACCTTTATCGGATACTATTTGTTCGTTATTGAACCTATGATCAACTTTTCTATCAGAAATCCTGTTTCGATTTTCAAGCGCAGCGTCTTCGTTGCGATCCAATTTTATCCAGTTGGTGCGTCGAAGAGGTCATTTTTTGATTTAGTTTCTTTTTTAGTTTTGTTAATGATTGGGAAAAAATTCGTAAAACGGGAAAATTTTCGGCAATAACGGTTTGTTTATTTGTTGTAATAACATTGAAAATAATCGTTTTCAATACATTTATACATGCATTTGAAATTCTTAATTATTTATTTTTTTTACATTTCAATTTATATTTACTTCAGTTTTCGCGAGACGATTGCGATTTATAATCACACGAACATTATTCGGTCGTTCGGTAATTCGTGATCAAACGAGTAAGAATAATTGAGAACGAACCTCGTTCGTCGTCGTGACATCTGCACGTCTATAATAATATTATCTCCTCTTTCATCACGAAATCAGAAAACTTAACAACACATCCTCGTGCATTGGACTAATAATAATTGGAGACGATCGTAGGTATAGGTTATTTCCGATTTTCGTGCAGTATTGTTACCCGATCTGAAATTATCTCTCGTATTGTTATTTTAACGACGTTCGGAAAGCGTCTCGTCGGATGTACAAGCCGTTTTCTCAGGACGTTTCACCGTCGTCGATATAAAATATGGAATTTATGAGAATTAATGTGTTTAAAATTAACTCGTTGTACCTACGGCGGCGGCGGTGTCGCTGCCGTCGTCACTGAATTTGGACGGGAAATGGCCAAGGGGTTAGGTTTAGTTTTTAAATATTTCAGCCGATTTATGTCACAGGCGGTTTTTTTATTTTCATATATTAATATATTATAATACAGGCTCATCTCGGAATAATTTTCTCGGAACAACAAGTGACCGCCGTCGTACGACCAGCAGCCATATAGATGGTTCGTTCGGTCGCGCGTATTATAATATACCACGTCTCCGTATACGGGTTATCGGGTTCGAGGATCATCATCACACGGGAGGAAAAAACGTTTATAATGAAGAGATTTTCTTTCTTTCTTTCATTTTTTTTTTTTTTTTGAAATTTTTTTTTTATTGAAATCTTTCCCCTCGCTTATAGTAGGTATACCTATATTTACTACTTTACGTCTATGCGCACGGCGTGTGTCCGTTTTCGGTTCGTGATCGAAGAAAGTGACGCCGAAGGTCAAGCCCTGTACCTATGTGCGTGTGTGTGTGTGTGTGTGTGTATGTGCGTATATACTTAAACACTGGCAAAAAATAAATAAAAAAATAAAAAATAAAGAAGAGAGAAATCGATGAGAGCACGACCGCGAGAATAGCCGTATGACATGTACGTATCCTCCGCACATTATAATAAAATATACTCGTATATCCACATAGAATTCCTATAATGTAAAATAACACCGCTGCGCGCGGATATGCCGATTGTTACGGCGGGCGACCGTGAGATTTATCGTCTCGGGGTTCGCCCGTTGAAATTGCAAAGCGTTATTATAGGTATATACGATTTAATGTTTCGCTCGCAAGTGCGTATTTCGTATACTTTTATGTTTACGTTTTGACTACTACACAGTTTCGCGGTTTTGCTTTTTTCTGTTTGAATCGCGTGAACCGTTTTCTATTTCTTCCCTCCGGTCCATCAAATCACAAGTCCCCATAAATCCCTAAAATAGGGTTCTTGGTTCCCTGTTCCCGGTGGCCGCGTTTGTCGCGCACTCGTCCACCTCCTGTTCGTACGTGATGGCCACCGTCATTTCATTGACGGTTCGTCTGACCCGTTTAAATGCGTCCTGGAGATGATCAGGGACCTGAGAGGACCGCAAAGAAGGTCGGAGATTTTTTTCGATGTAGGCAATCGGTCGTTAAGGAAAGGACCAAAGATGCAGTTTCACTCATAATCGAGTGTATTTTTGGTCCCGGGAAATTCCAGAACCTAATTCGATTTTGACATATTTTTTTGTCTCTATGATTTTTGTCTTAAGCAATTCGTTTCCCTTTATTTGTTGGTCTGAATAATTCAAGTGTATGTTTCTTCTAATACACACAGAATGTAGTTATACCAAAAATGAAGATATCCCAAATCACTAACTACGATGCACTCTTCTTTAGAAAAAAGGCAAAAGTTATAAAATTATGTGACTTATGACCATTTAGAGTACCATATTTAGAATTTCCAGGATCATTTAGTAGTTATGTCATAATGTCATTTAGCAATATTTATAATTTATTTAATTTGCTTGTATTGAAAATTATACAAAATTGACTGAAGCTTTTATTTCTAGAACCAGAGTTATGTTTGTTGTGCGATTTCTCATTGAATAATGATTTTTGCGGGAGTATTGTCGTGTCCCCGGCCCTTTTCGTTTTATAGTACACAGGGTGATACAAGATACTGTAGATACTTGTGTGACAATTATTATTGCAATACGAGATATGATAGATATTGTATGTATTTAAATAATATATTTATTCGATACTGGGTACTGGGTAGTGGATATATTACGAATAGAGAATTAATAAAAATCATTCCCACTTCAATGACACAACTAGTATATATTAAACGTCGATTTCTCGAGGTACTTGGCCGGGACCTCTGATTCAAAGTTTGACTCAAACCTTTCAAACATTATTTGGTTTCTCTGTTGTTTTCATACCTTCAGTTTTCCGGCTGATTTCCGAATACTCGGGCGGGATAATAGTCAAGTCTCAGTTAAATCCTAGTTGAATCTGGATTATAATACTATTGTATAGTAATTAATAACGATAGTGTATGGAATCGATGTGTACACATCTGTTAAATGATGTGTATTGTATACGTATCGACACCGTTACCGTGCGAATTATTAAAACCCGAAACAGAGGTTACGCAGATAAATTCGAATCCGCGTCGGTTTTCGTTTAGACTCGTAAATCTGCAAATAACAACGTCCGTCGGTACGTTATAATATTTCGATAATAATACACGAAATAATATGAAAGTTAATAATAATAATAATTGTCGATGATTAATTTTTCAGTTGGATATGTCTAATAAAACCACGGATATTATAAAACTAGTTAGTCACCTATACGTATATATTATATTCTAATCTCCATGACGGCCTAAACGGTTATATTTTGATTTATACCCGTGCGTATATACGTTTATTTAGTTGGATTTTAATATTGAAATCCACCCACGTACGATGTACGATGCAATTATAAGCACCTATGTTTTTAATTTTTTCAAAATTAAAAAAAAAAACCGCAATGGTTCGTGTTCATATAATAAATAAGTTTTCTTGTTTTCACTCGTTATTAAAATAATATAAACGATGCCTATACTGCTGCAGCAGTATTACTCGTTTAATGCTGTGTAAAAATAAAAAACGGCTGATATTCCTGATAGATGTTTAAGAAAACTCCTTTCGGACAAAGAGTTGTGGACTATCTCGGTTCAAAATGGTTTAATGAGCTAAATGAAGTCTCTCTAAAAAAAAAAAAAAAAATTCTAAATCCAAAATGTGTGAAATAAATCATTGGTTTTCAAAAACATTTAAGGTCGTATTACGGCATCTGAAAATAAGCACTGAACGTTTTTACTCGATTTTCGATTACCGTTAATATATTCAAGTGTACTGCAACCACTGCAGTTTTCTTTTCAAAAATAACGTGTTTCCGCTACGTATTGGCGGTATAGTGGGCAATATCCAGTAGTGAAACCCGAGTAGTGACCTCTCCCCTATCGGTTTATAAATTCAACAATAATTATTATGAACGTTTGTTTTATAGTGTTATGTTGGTAGTGAATGTTTTAGCCGATATTATAGTTACGAGGAAAAGTAAAACTCGATTTATTGAATAAAACTCGGCTTTTTCCGGATCGGGCTTGTAAACTCTCGTCGTCGGGTCAGGTATAATCGAAGACCGTTCGACGATTAATTTACGATTTACAGTACATCGCGTCCCATTTTGAAAATCCCGGAGTATCCGCGCCACCGCAGATACATGTGCCGCAAAACGCCGCGGCGCACTGAAAACAATATGTTTTAAATGGGATTGTACAAACGGTCGGCGGGATTATTCACCGCGGTCGCCTCCTATCGCGCGGTGCCCGCACGATTTCGCCGCTTTCTTCGACCCGAACGCGTCCGATAAGTCTCGTATCCCGTAATATATACCGCGGCTTCGGTACCACACCGTCCACGAGAAATACACCGCGTTATACGTGTACGCACACTCGTAAGTTGCGCGCGCTTTTAAATAATTGACGTTTACGATACCTACCGGCGAGCATACGGTAAGCGTGTAAGGTGCGCGGGTTCCGCGAAAGTCCGGTATAGGTACTGCACTACCGTGGACCGTACCGTGATAAATTCGGATTCCGCGCTACTTGCGAGACGTCGCTATGACATTATAAAATTCGTTTTCGGTCGGCGGTTTCTTCTTTTCGGGCTAAAACAACGCGGTCTTTCGATAAAAAAAAAAAAAAAAAAAATCACCACCGCAGTACATTATAATAATATGACCGACGGCGAATCGTGATAATTGTACGGGATTTCAATGCGCTCCGTGCTGTTTACCGAAGCTCGCTGCGCTACACCCGTACACAGTTTTTTTTCGTCTACTATTGCAGTCGAACGAGAATATTTCATAGAAATTTCAGTTTGCATTTTTTTTCACAAATGTTTGATTTGTATAGTCGTTTTCTTTCTTTATTTATTTTTTCCAGAGCGCGGTTAGGGTTTTTCAAATGAAATTTCTATTTGGAAATTTCAAATCCATGACATATTAGATTATTACTAATAATATTTATTTTTCGCAATTTGGTTTTTGTTTTGTTTTTATGTTCAGCGAAGAATGTATTAGTTTTACTGTGATATGTGATTTTTACATTTTTTGTTCTGTCTGTTAACGACTTTTCTTTAAGAAACTGTTGCATCTTTTATTTAAGCAAATTGCGTCTAGTGGTGCATTGCGAGGGCGATCATTTTTTGATTTCCCATTTGATTATTAGACTTTTCTAAACGTGGTAAATGTTCAAAATATTACGATGATTTTTGAGCTCTTATTATAAGCATATGACATTTTCGAGTTATTTTGAGTATTTATTTAATTTTATGTGGCTACAATTATTGTTTTGGCCGAGCAGAAATTAATGAAAATTTCACAATAATTAAATTACTTGGTCGTTAATAAAAAGAACAAAAAATTTACCCCATTACAATAGTATTTTTTTCTACATGCGTTTTAAAATCAAAATTTGACGAAAATCGTGAAGTAATTTAACCTCTCTCATAATCGTTTTTTGTTAGCAACGATTTATTATTCTGAGTGGATTTCAGTGTATGGTAACAGCTAGTCAAAAATTAAAACCAATGTATCGATACTGGGTTGTTAATTTTTTTACGAAAGCTGTCAGTATTATAATTTAGAAATCGTGTACAAATAAAATATTAACAGTTGGAAAGTCCGCATTTTAGATGGTATTGCATAAAAAAAAATGATTTAATAATTTTTAAAAATCGCGAAAAAGAATTTGTCGAGGATAAAACTCACACATCTGTAAAATCTGATTTCATTTCCTCGTACTTTCTATTTATTTTCTTAAAATATTTCATTATAATTTATAACATATTTGGTAATTTTTTTCAGTTGCAGTCCATTATCGACCATCAGATTAACTCGGACGTGAGATGGGTACCGTGTTTGTGCCCGGTGCGCAAGGGTGAGCATCAACAGCAGCAACAGCAGCATCATCAACAGCAGCAGCAGCAGCAGCAACATCAACATCATCAGCAGCAGCAACAGCAGCAGCAGCAACAGCAGCAGCAGCAACAGCAACAGCCGCAGCAGCAACAGTATGGGTCGTCTTATTACCCCCCGACTACCACTCAGGCAACGGGGGACACAGTTGACAGCAATGCGCCGCGTTTCATCTTTGCCAACTATCCGGTCGAGAATTGAAAAAAAAAAAAAAATGTCATCGATGTTATTATATATGTACTATTGTATACTTGTATATTATTCTCGACGACTCGTTTAATTTATTCGCAAACGGAAAAACATTAAATTATTTATTTATTTATTTTTTGTTCGTGTGTTTTTTTTTTTATTATTTATTGACCGTCACGAACATTACAGACGCAGAGTGTATAAGGATAATACTGTACAATAAACGCGGCGGCCGATACGTTGCTGAAGATGAAACTTTCTTAAATACTGTAAAATCAAATTTGATCAATAAGTACCTATACATAAAAAATTTATTAAAATCTAAGAGCTGCAAACGACACTATAACCTTGAACCTCTATAAACAAAAAACCGTATCATTACAATGAATTCTTTGAGAATTTTTTTTCTTTGTCTAAATGTTTTTATTTATATTGATTGCAGCTTAGTTGGATTGAAATTGAAGAGTTCTAAAAAAAAAAAATTGTATTCGTCGTGAAGTATGGTATAGAAAAAGTTTCGTATTTTCTTACACGATAAATCGGTTGTTTTTTTATATCACTTAGCTTGTTAACGATAGTTATGTCCAAACAAGTATAATATAATAATAATAATTGTTTTATATGCATATAGATGATGTCGATGATGTCACTTAATAGGTATAGGTACACTTTGAAAAAAATCTATAAAATCAAAGTTTATTTTTTTAGAGTTACGTCATTTTACCAACTATACATTACGTTCTCTGATCGAAATTATAGATTTGTTGTCGTTTTTATGGTTTCAACTGTTTGAAGACATTTCTATTTTAAGAGACTATATATTATACATTTACTTATAATATATAATTTTAAATCTTGACCACCAAATCGATTTATCGCTGAGTTGTTCACTACAACAACATCATAATATATTCATGGGAACTGGTAAATATAGGAAACGCCTCAATAAATATTCATCAACTATATTCATCAACTAATCGGGGCTTTTTCACTAATAGTAATTATTCTTATAGTGATGGAGATTTCCGAATAGTTTAAAATGTTTATAGTATACTTTTAACCTTTTTGATACTTTGACGGTAAACTATTCGAATAGCTCGAATGCGATCAATGATCGAATAGTTCGATATTAACTATTTGGTTGTGTTCATCAGTTGCCTATCGGTGTACTATTCGGTTATGTCTATAATCTATATAGTTACACTCGATATAATAATATTGGAGATTTAATGCATGATTCATACACGAGTTGTCCGCCCAGAATTAAGATTAAGAACGTAGGATTATAAAATAAGACGGACATATTTCGCAAGATGGGTGGGCCACTGTTGTAGGTGAGAAGTTAGGAAGGTAGAGATGAAATTTAATGTATATCTACGATTTGTGTGTGTATAATTTATCATTGCTAACGAAAAACAATTCTCAACGAAGTTCGATTATACATGTTATACAAGGCAATAATATTTAAAATTTGACAATAATAAATTTCGTAAATTTCCCCGTTTTTCCAACGGTATTTTCCCGGTTTTTCCGATTTATTATAAAAAAAACCTTGAGAAAATCAAAAAATAATATCCCTCAAGTACCATCTCAGGAAAATTTCCTTCCAGAAAAAGTGAGATTCGAGAAGCAAGATTTCTGGTAGAATAAAGTTAATAAAGTTTTAAATAATATGCCCACTAAGTGGACAAGTCTAAGTCCACAGTTTACGTTTAAAGTTTTTGATGAGCAACATCTGAAAGAGAGCTATCCAAACATCACAACAGCTCTACAAAATATATTACTTACTCTTCCAGTCTCTGTTGCTTTGGAAGAGAAGAGTTTTAGTGAATTTGAATTAATCAAAAATAATTTAATAAGTACTATGAAACAACAGAGATTCGTCAATTCAAATTTCATATCAATAATTTAATAGCAAAAAACGTGATCAATATCATTTGAAATTCAAGACCCCTACAGTCAAAAATCAAGAAAATTAAAATATACACAAATCATTTAATAAACGTTTAGTATTTTGGAAATATTTTTTTGCGATGTAATGATAATGATCAACACGAATTGTTTCGTTTTCATTTTCGAATACAAGCAAACTTCACAATTTTATATTATATTACAGTTCCATCATAATGGTATATTACATCTAAAATATTACCTATTAAATATTTTAGGATTTTTCACAAGCTGATTAGGACAAGGACTAAAAATTGTTGACAAATAATTAGAGTTGAGTGATGGAAGGGGAGGGGGCGAGAAATTTAGAACTTGCACTCTGGTATAATTTGTATATAGTTGAGGTCCTGTTCGCAACATTCTTCTATACGCAGTCGTTGACGGCCGCTTAAGCATACAATTTACGTATGATAAGTATTTAATTTATTGTTCATTTAAACCATGAAAACCCTTTCGTCATGCCACTGAGTTATACGAAATTTTCGGACCGTCGCGATTACCGAATGTCTCGGCAACAAACATAATAATATTTATTTTTGTTTTTTGTTTTCGTCTAGGTATGATGTTATTATTTTACTGCTGCCGCCAAAAAAACGAAACGTGACCAGTTATTTTAAAAGGGGATATATTTACGTGTTTTTTTTTTTTCTTACTGGTTCCGGTATTTATGGAAAATGTCCCGGTTCCTGTTCCTCGGGCGTCGTCGTCGAGACCGCTTGCACATCATATACACGTATATAGGTATAATCGTATAATCAATTGCCCGCGAAACACGGAGCGACGTTACGAGCGAGCATCTATCGAAATCTGTGTTGTTTTTAAAAATAAAAAATACGCGAAGAAGACGAAGGGGAAAAAAAAACAAACCGCGATCTCTTCCTCAGACCGGCGGCGGTGGCGGCGCGTTGTGCAGGCGCGTACGGCGATTAATCATCGCGAGAGCGCACGCGCGGGTATCTGCCTATACGAAGAAAATATACTCATCGCGGAGAAAGATACTTTATATTATGTATCTACGTATAGATATATATATACATATAAACCAAAAACAGTAAGAAAGAAAAAAAAATTAAAATATTTACAAAAAAAAAAAATTCATATAGGTAATACACCGTTTTTCCCGGGGCACGGGCGAAAGCGACTCGCCCGGTACCCACGCGCCTGCCTCCTAAACGCGTATGACTGGCTCCGAGCGACAGCCACGCCAATTATTATTATTTTAAATAATACTCACTGCGAGGGAATCCAAAAACTCGGAGAAACGTCCGCGCGGTCGCGAGAGAAGAAGCGAAGAAAAAAAGACGGAGAAAAAAACCTCTGGAAAAAAAAAAAAAGTGAATATTAATTTTTTGTTCGCGCGCGACGACGAGAGGTCAAATGTCGTCGCGCGTCGGCAGCGCATCAGAAGTCCGTATAATAGTATCGATAAACGTGATCGGAATGTGCGGCGGCAGTCGTCACGTAGGTATCAGTGTACGTTTTACATATTATAAAAGAAGTTTATTTACGGGCGTATCGATTTAGTAATAATAATAATGATGATGATAATAATTATAATTATTTCAGATAGGGATACCTTTTTGTCGATATTATCGATAGATAGAGGGCCGCGTGCGCCCATGATTTCTCCGATCGATTAAAAAATCGTTTATAATACGCAGTAATCGTTTACCGATAATATACGACTCGAATAAAAACACCCGGTATATTATAATAACATACACACCGGTATACACATCGTCGCCATCATCATATCGGACAGGTACACCTACATAATTATATTTGTTTTGTGTGATCTACGGACCGTTGTATCGATTAGCACGCGCTGCAGGAATGGACGAGAGTACACAATGTGCGATTGTAGGGGAATTTTTTTAAACGCGGCAGGATATTGTCAGCCGGATAAAGAGAGAGAATAAGCTAGAATGAGCAGGTCACGCATTATGGAGAATGTTAGACCGAAAATTGTCAAGAGTCGTATGGCGGAAAATCCCAGAAGAACTACGGCATATACTGCTAATGGGTGCGCCACTGTTTATGGAGGCAAGTTGAAGAGGAAGATGTATAGAGTAATTTAATTTATATCTGTACGTGACGATAAACCGGTAGATCGAGACAAATGGGGGAGAATATTATTATATTATATTTGGCTAAATGATTTCAACGGCTTTGGAAAAAAACCAAACAAATTATAATATTTTGGGTACTCGCCGTGATGCTCATTGACGACGAAATTATATTGTCAAGATAAATGAAGCAACGCTTGTAGCCAATAGGCGATAGGGTTACAATTGGAGGAAATAAAAACGTTTTAAAAAACGCAAATACTAATAATACTTACTTATACTAGTATTTCGACGAGAGGCGTTAAATTAAAAACCTGTAGAATTTGTGTATCTATGAAGATTGCCTAGGTATATAATTTTATTCAAACGTGTTTTCAGTAAAGATAATTATCAAGTTTTTAAAACGATTTGTCAGCGACCCCCTTTTATTTTTAGGTGATTCGTAAACCCTGGGTTACAGCTACACCTCCCTTAAGTCCGGCTCATGTAAAACTGAATTTTAAGATGGCCGCACGCGTAAAAAAAATATATATATTATTATCGGTTAGTACCTACGATTATTGACAAAAAAAGAAAGTTGTTTTTTATGTCCCTTAAAATAAGTCACGACGAACGTCGTGACTTATTCTATTATATCGTCACATCCCCGTGTGAATTTGGCGAAATCAACATTCCATTTTATATTACACAAGCTGCCCTAACCGGCTTTGCTAGTAAAATAAAAAAATTTCTAAATGCATTTAATAGATGAATTATCATTATAATGCTATTACCAAAATACCCGTACAGCACAGGGATTGAACTACAAAAATTAATTACAATGTTTGGTTTTTTTCATCCGTGTTACCATGGTAACCCATAATTATTAATCAACATAAATAATTATTTGTTCATTCTAAAAATACCTAAAACCGAATTTTAGGGAATGGTATTTAATAGATCATGGGAGTAGATTTTAATAACTATAAACTTCCTCCGGGCAACGTGGAACATCTGTCCAAAGTTTTATGGCGTTCGGATGAATAGTGTAGTAATGCATATAGGACAAACAGACATACATTCGTTTTTGATATAGATAGTAAAGATAAGCGAAAGATATTTTATTTATTTGTTTTTTAGTCTGATTGTAGATTCTGGGTTTAACGAAGTTGGTTTTTTTATTTTTTTTATATGAACACTTTTTTTACCAAAAAGCTTACTCCGATTATCAATTATAACATTTTTCCTGAAAGGAAATGTTCTTTAGGTGGTACTTTAATGAGGTAATTTTTTGAAATTCTCATTAATATTTGAGATTTATGAGGAAAACCTGGTTCTCTAGGTTAAAAAAGATTGAAAGATTAAAAATAAGGTTGTCATTGGCAACTGGTTTTATTTAATTTTTGTTATTATTAAGTTTTTATTATTTTAATAATCTTTTTAAATAATTATTGTTGTCATGGAAACGCATATTATTATAATCATTTTACCATAATATGACACATATATTGTTAAAAAAACAAAACTATCAACTGAACTCCGTTCAAAATCGTTTTTTCGTTAACAATGGTTTTTCGTTGATTACAGATGTACATTAAATTTCTGTCTATATCCTACATTCCTAACTTCCTACCTACAACAGTGGCTGCATCCAGATCAGAAAAATTGACGGGGAATGTAGACAATTTGTTCAAATAAAATACCAAAGATCGATAAATCAGTCGTAAGATTCGTTCATACAAACTTAAAACGATGTAAATTCCTCACAAAATTTAAAATGTGTTGTTAAATCATTTTACCCAAAAATCCATTGGAGTTCATTTTTGTATAAACCAAATTATTTAGAGTTGTGTATATAGACATTTTCTCGACATTTTCGGGAAAATAAAATGTTTTCATATCAGTGTCACTATGACAAGACGCATTAATTGTGTAATCATAAAATCAACAAAAATATTTACGGACAAACCGTTATGCGCGGGCAAAAACAACTCGGGTGTACACCAAATTTTTACCATACGAATTAAAGAACATACATTGAGCAACAGTTTTTACAGTCATAATTACTAGTATTGAAACTATCGGGATATTTTCAATTATACTCGGATATATTAAAATTATGGATTTGGACATTGCTGTAATCCGAATATATTCGGCCATTCGTACTATTCTGAATTATTTTGTACAATCCGAATAGGTATATCTGTAGTTATTATTCGAGTGTTACACGCACTATTTACAACACTCTATTAGTGTTGGAACAATCCGGATACTGAGATATTTTAAAATCTTGATAAAAATCAATTCGGTAATATTCGGATTTTATACTACTCGGATATATTTGGATATTAAACGTAATATATGTGTATATCTAATATTCAGATATTTTTATTAATCGAATATTCATAAAATATAATCAATAATATTTGGGATATAAATGGTTACGAACACATTAAAATGAAAACACATATGTGCTTGGGAAACATTGAAAGTACAGAAATCCTAATGCAATAATTGATATTCGAATATTACGGATAATCGAGATTATCCGGATATAACAATCTGAATATATGTCCCAACACTATAGTATCATTCAAATATTTATATTAATCGAATGTTCATGAAAATTTCATGAATGTAATCGAGAATACCGTTTGCGGGGTTGCTTTTTAAATGGAAGCCCACTGAAACCATGCTAAAACCCGTAACGACCAACAACGACTAACAAAATATTATAATATATTATACAGCCAAGACCCGTACAGTCCCCCATACAGTTTATCGCACAATGAATATAAATGTTTGACAAACTCTGAAAGCGCGAAAATCCGAATAGTACTATAGATATCCGAACACCGTGGACGTTCGAATATATTCGCAAAATTTTGCCGTTTCAATACCGCGGACGTCGGATTCCGGTTGTACGAATATTTTAAAAATCTGAGCACGTTACGACCAAACGCCACTGGTAAGCACGCGATCTTAAGTACGCCTGTATCAATATATTATACTTAATACGCGTTGATCTCCGCTCGTGAATGTTTACCGAAACATGTTCGGAATTATGTAGATTATTTGTTGCGCGCCGAATGATTTATTTAGTACCCCTTCACCCCCTCCCCTCCGCGACGCACGACGTTATTTATGATTACGGACACAAGACCTGTAACGATTAAAAACGCTCAAATATTATGATGTATGACGGACACGCTTTTGTAGGAACGTTACGGGAAATCATTTTTCACGCCTAGCCCCCCCCGCCGTTGTTGCGTCAGCGATTATTACAATATTATATCGCGCAGAAGAGTTTCACTGTCGGCGGCGGCGGCTGGGATATCGATTCGTTTGACCGACAGACGTAATTTTAATTTATTTAGCACGTTTATTATTATTATGTTTCCGACAACGATCTCGACCGCCTCCGGTCCCGGTCGTAATACGTACACGTATATACGTATAGAACACTTAACGCGTAGACCACGTCCGTGCCGTATTGTAATGTACGTCGATACTTTATTAACATCTCCTAAACGGATCGCCTAAATCACTAAACATCTTCGACGGTTACTGCAGTCAAAGCCAGACCTGCAGTTCGACCCGCGAACGGGCGAACTGTATCTTTATTATTATAATACTTACTATATGAAAAATACTTGTAGCTACTTAACAGTAGCCAGTATATGTTAGGTCAGTATAGGTAATAGGATAATAGGTAATTATGAATATTTTCGTTACGAGTTTAATATCATGGAGTATAATGGTAATAATGGTCGCGGTAAAAATGACCATACACCAAAATGGCCAAAGGAAAATATTGCATCCATGAAAAAAATTGTATATTAAAAAAAGTACATTTAAATTACATTTTTTTTATTGCGCTATATTTTGCTCTCGAAATTCTTACCTATCTGTACGTATTTCAGATATTTTTGTCTGGACTTTTCTCTATAGCCATTATTATCGACTAACAATATTATATGATTATTTTAGGGTTTGAAAATTGTCATATTTGCATACTATTTAGCGCAAACTGCGAATCCTAGAACCGTCTTAGTAAGAAGCGAAATAGGTTCGAATAAGTGTACTTCGTTGTTTTCTTGATGTTATATAGGAGGTAATATGTTTTTTTGTGTATTTATGAGTGTACAAGCGGTGACGGAGGAACGTTCTTTATTAAAGATCGGCAATATTTGTAAAATAAAGTACCGGACCGTGAGTTGGCCACTATCGAAGTACACAAGACGTTTGGAAGATGTATAGACTCGTAAGATAGTTTAGTTTACATACTTCAAGTGACGATAAATCATTATAATAAAAAAAAAAAAACGGATGTATCGTTATTTGTTATTAGTTTTTTTTTATTTTTTAGAAAAACTGTGGAGAATCTAGACAATTTTTTCAATAAAGTACCATTTTAACTATCCGAAAAAAAGTTTTCCGAGAGAAAATAAAAACAAATAACTTTTTCGTTACACATAAAGTTAAACAAAAAAGGTTTCGTAAACTTTGCAGGTATGGATTCACTTACAAAAAATACACTATACATAGAAAAGTTTGGAAATTTACATTTGTAGTGCCATATATGGACCATCGTACGTTGTACCACTACTTAATAAAAATAATATGACAAACGTATACATATTTTTTAGAATGTTTTGTATGCGTGTCTTAGATTTCCGTATCCCGGTATCTAACATAATGTAAAAACATAAAAACGTTTATTTTGTTTTGTTACTTTTTGGTAAGAGACATGTTTTGGAATTGAGATCGTATTCCCTTTTCCTGCATAATAATATTACTATCGTCATGAACATCTGCTTTCCCGAACAAAACGATTTTGAAACGTTCAATGAAAGTACATATAAATAAAGAGATTATTGTTAAGTTGCATGTTTTATTTTATTTTTTTTATTTTTATATATTTTTTTTTTACAATGCGAAATGAAATCGTCTTATTATCTTGTATAGTGTGATGTGGTCGACGTTTTCAAACAGGACGAACGAAATAACTACTTGCGTGTTAACGTGATTTAAATGATAATAACGGGTATCCTACAGACACAGACTGTGTTCGGTTCGCGAGTGCTGTATATCAGAGGCATTCGTAATTTTAGACGTTTAGTTTCTGGCGAAAAGTGAAAATGAAATACCTACCTAAATCGTTTGTCTCACTGTACCTATTCGTCTAGAGAAAAACCAACGAATCAACCGGTTAAATTACTTAATTATAGGTACTTAAGTATAAATCGTAAGTCACACGATAATCAGCAATTTTCGTAATTAATTATTGTTTTATTTTTCTTTTTTGACTTTCTTCAGTTTGCTACATTTTTTTAAAAAACTAAGGAATTGGTTCCCAAATAAAAAAATACGTGTACCAATTGGTTCCTGGTAAACATTGTATAGGAATATATCCTTCACTACACTCAAAATCTAAAAATAATAACATCAACCGGATAGCAAATAGATATACTTTCGGTATATATTATAATAAGAATTACTGTTGATTATTAATAATTCTAGGCGGAGTTAAAAATTCTAAGAATATGAAGAATCTGCATATAAATGCGAACAATTTCAAATAAAACAATAACAATTGGTACCTAAAAAAAGAAGCTAAAAAATTATGAAAATTTTATCACGTTTAAGAAGTATACTGATATACCGAGTATTTGGTGAAAATGTCGGATTACTATATTATTTTTTGTACTGAATCACAGCAAAAAAAAAAAAAAAATAGTAAAAAAAATCGAAAATAACATGAACCGTTATTGTTTAAATTTCCTCTTTTTTCCAGTTCCTTCAATTATTATGAAAATGACAAGGAAAATCAAAATATTGACTTCTCTAATGCATTGATTATATGAGATTAGTTATCAGAAAGTACCCTTGATATTGATGATTGTTACGGGATTTCTGATCAAAAAGTTGTTTACATGCACATAAAAATAAAAAAAACACACTTCATTGTAAAACTAACAAAATTTAAAATATTAACGACTTTTTCAGAGGTAAAGGCGTGAAACTGCATATCTACTCCACACGCTCTACCTTTGAATTAATAAATAATAGTTTTAACTAAACTATATTTAATAAACTATTTTAGATTCTGAGTGGAACATAGATTGTATTGGTTTTACAATGATATTTAAATTAATTTTTTTCTTCTACCAGAAAGCATACTCCGATTATCAAGTATAGCACCTTTTCTGAAATGAAATGTTCTCTAAATGGAAGTCTAAAGAGGTCATTTTTTGAAATACTCATTAATATTTGAGATAATGTGGAAAACCTGGTTCTTTAGGTTAAAAAAGATTGAAAGATTAAAAATAAGGTTTTCATTGGCAACCGGTTTTATTTAATTTTTATTATTATTAAGTTTTTATTATTATAATATTTTTTAAACAATCATTGTTGTCATGTAAACGTGCATTGTTGTAATAATTTTACCGTAATATGACACATATATTGTTGAAAAATCGATTGAACTCCGCTCAGAATTGTATTTCCGTTAGCAATGGGTTACCGTTGGTTACAGATATACATTAAATTCCCGTCTATATTCCCAACTTCCCACCTACAACAGTTGCTGCACCCACATGCGAAGTATGTCCGTCCTTTTTTATCATGTACTTTCGATGGACGTAGAAAATTATTACGATTCGTTAAGTAAATTAAATAATACGCCCACTTCACATATTACTTGTCTTATACAGGATGTTGGCAGCTTGTATAAAATTCATGGGTAATTTAATTATATATACTTCTACTTATATATGTTTTTTAAACATGATTCAGGAAAAAAATAGACAAATATATTTTTCGATTAACCGCCGCCCCCTGTCCGTGTCCATTTCGATTTACTGTAAAATGATTTTTCAATCCGTGCGGTCGATTGACGGACAGCAGCCACGTTGTTGTTCCGGACGAAAGGTTAAGTTTTGAGTTTCTTTCTTAATATTATATTTAAGTTTGCATATTTACATTTATGTGTTTTTAGCTGAGTAGGTAATGTATGTACTTACGTTCAACGTGTTTCGTGTACGAACATTTACTATGCGAAAAAAAATAATTTTTAATACAATTTCAATTGAGTCGTGATGTGGTGAAACGTTGAAAAGTATAATATTCTAAACAATCATGACATTTTTAAAATACCGATATTGTTTATGGCACATGATCGAAATGCTACCCAATATAGGGCACCTAACCAATAAAGAATAACTCGTTTTTTTTTTCGTCGGTAATAACTTCGTGACAAATGATTATTACTTCCATTGTTGAACGAACAGTAAATAAATAAAGACTATAGAGAATGGATTTATAAATTACAGATTTTCACACGTATAAAACCAATATTTATAATATAGAAAATATGTAAACTTGACACTTGAAAATAAAAATATCCATTAGCGTGATTTAAATATATTTACAAATAGTCCGGGAGAAAAATTACCAAATTTGCCGACGACTAAATAAACTACTCGTTTCATTTTATTTTGTCTTTCGTTTAATAAGTGGGTAATATTTCCGATTTTTACATTTACAAAGAAATAGGAATACACATTTCCGTGGCGT
Organism: Cinara cedri; assembly: GCA_902439185.1. Classification (NCBI taxonomy): domain Eukaryota; kingdom Metazoa; phylum Arthropoda; class Insecta; order Hemiptera; family Aphididae; genus Cinara; species Cinara cedri. Next base: position 35,904 of record CABPRJ010001433.1, on the reverse strand, counting down.
TTAATTCGCGTATTCTTATTACCAAACGTAAAAATCTTCGTTGAAAAAGACGTGAAGTTCGGTCAGAAAATAGGATAATAATCAATAATTTAACCACATATCGATTACATTTCGATAATTCGAAATGTTTTTTCTCGGATCCAAAAGCCAGTGATCAACCGAAATTCCGATCAAGGCTAAAAATTAGACAACAAATGCTTAAAATGCGACTTTCTCCTAAATAACGTCATTAAAAAAAATCACCATTTTTTTTTTTTTTTTTTTTAAAACAACTTAATATCTCTGTTTGTTTTATATTCATCATCGCATTTTTTCGGTACGGCGTGACGCAGTGTTTAAGTCTTTATTATGTTTACTACACGCCGAAAAATAATTCGAGATTTATACACAGTAAGCCAATAAAATAATAAAATATTTCAATATTTCAATATAATAGTCGTGATAGGTATCGTGAAATATTAGAAACCTATACCGCATGACGTCCGCGATTATAATAGATAAACGTTGCAGAGGTCCAAACCTCTGTTACCTAGTTGTTTATAAATTATTATGTTTTCGTACGGATATACCTATAAAATATGTATACCTGCAGCCATTACCGTGGAAAAAAAAGAAAAACAAACAATATTTTTATCCATCCGTGAAATCTAACGGAAATATGATTGTATAATGTTCTCGTCACGAAATGCGCGTATAATTTATTTAAAAAAACAATAATATTCTCCCGAAGTTCACAATACAATATTGGACTTATATTAATGTGAGTGTATTTTTTAGATTTTTATTAACGGACACGGAACCGCTTTTAGGCATAACAATTATTATATTAGTACCTATTGAAGATAAAATAAATACGAAACAGCGAAATTCAAAACTTGATTATAATACACTCGTATATACGTTTTCGGAATACATTTCTAAGGAGGACGACCGATAAAATGAAGGCCATAATATAATAATAATAAACAAATCAAATATGTATAGGTATTGTTTATTGATCGATGATAGATACAAATTGATAATATGAAAACATGTAGGATAATAATTAATGATTTTGAAACTATAGTTATAATTATAACTTTGCTGTTGAAATAACGAGTGGAAACTTAAAGAAAATAAAATGTGATAATTATATGGTATTATAGCGTTAGCACCACTATACGATTTACGGTCATATGGATAGCGGGTTTTAGTTGAGATTGGATCACGGGAGATAACACGACTGTATAAGCCCCGTAGCCATTATTTAAATTTTTTAAATAATGACAATAATGTTGAAAGAAATGGGGAGGGAGCAGAGGATTGAATATAGTACTGGTAATTCACTGAATCTCTAAAAAAATTGAGATGGACAACTGTTGAGTCGTTTAAATGTTGTTGAAATTCCATAATTAGTTAATTTGACTGATTTAGTTCTATATAGTCTATATATAGAACTAAATCCTTAAAGTAAGGGAAAAGTCTTCCTTGGCTCCATCCAGTCATCTTTTTCTGGGTCTGTTTTGTGGCCTTTTCCCTTAGGTTCAAGGGCCGCTCTTAATGGTTCATTTTCTTTCCAACGTATACTGTGTCTAAACCATTGTAGGTCATTCTAGGCCGTTCTAGGCTATCCTCTGGCCTTTGACGAAATATGGTTATCGTTTCCGTTTCCAAAATACCCTGTAGTTCTCTGTTGTAACTCCTACGCCATTCACCTATGTGGACATCTAATACGGGTCCACTTGTCCTCTGATTTTTTTCCGGACTTTATTTTCAGAAGTCCTCAGTTTCCTTTCCGTCGCGCTAGTCGTAGTCCAGGCCTCACTTCCGTACGTAAAGAGTAATCTCCTCAGTGGCGTTATAATATTTTCTAATATAGGAGTCTTTGGAATTTCTACATCATGCGGTTTACGCCGCGAGAATATCCTATATATGATTTCAGCCGATTATTGCGCGTTAATTTAACTTTTCGAAAAAAAAAAAAAAAAAAAAAACAAAAACAAAAACACAATCCGTTGTTTGAGCGTTACGAACGAAACTAGCGGCATTCTGACGCCAGTAAAAAATCCACCCGTTTATCCGTTATGCAGGGTGGGACCTACACTTGATATCGTATACTGTTATTATTATTATTAGCTTTTCTACGAGGGAATGACTACTTTTCGATAATAATCCGTCAAGCGATAGTAAAGTTTACGCGTTCGCGTTCGCCTCGTACAAAAGACGTTTTGCAAACGACAGCCATGTTATATCGCCTAAACTTTAAATGTCAACAGCGGCGGCGGCTGTCGAAAGCGTGATAATAATAATAACATCGGCTTAATAGTATTTCAATAATAATATTGACGTGGTCGTAATAATGACGTTATAGAGTGTCATAGTCGCGGGAAAAAATATAAATATCAAATACGATACTATAATAATANTAATTACTATTATTTCGATTTCGATACGCGCCGCGGAAAACGGAGATTTTGAGCTGTAAAATTAAAATTTATAGCGTATTATTTTCGGTAAATACCTTCCGTCTCTACTCCACTTCCGAAAAAAAAACAACATGAACGATCATTTGTTTTAATTTAAAGTTTTCGTTTTTTTTTTTTTTTGGGTGGGGGGGTATATTTTAATATATTTTTTTGTATATTCGGTTAGTTCCGGATATTTTCGGTTCGCCGCACACGCCGGCGGCGCGGGAGATTTCTCTTGGCCGCCGCGGCATAGTCTCCTCCAGTGCTTACGGAAGTTAATTCGGGTGGATGGGAGGAATAAAAGAGGAAAAGAGGGATTTTTTCCGGTGATAAAAATCCCGATTCATCGTCCCTCGTTACCGATAACTTGCGCGCGTTGGTCAATAAATATACTATTGTATGTGCACGTATATTATACTACGTACGAAATCGATCGTGCGATATTATTGAGAAATATTTCCCCAGGACCATTGTCGAGGTGGGGGGGGGATAAATTAGCTTCACAGCTTTAAGCGAAAGTTTAGTACATTACACTTTTTGTTTTTTTTTATTACTACAAAGTACAATCTATAATGAACTTCCTGTTGAATTTTTAATCATTTCTGTTTAGTCTAAACATTTTATTCACAGAGTAGGTAAGTACCTAAACCGATTAAAATTGACGTAAAAAACTCGCAAAATTAAAAATCAAATGTTTTAAAAATTTGATTACGTCTAAAGAAACCAAGCATAAGATTTTTGTCCAAATTTCAATTCTTTACGAAGATTTTGAACTTAATTACAATAAAAAAATAAAATTGAAATAATAAAAACATTATTTTCGTAAATTTCATGATTTCTTAAGTTTTTTCTCTATTTTTCCCTATAATTCCTTTCAGAAAAAGTGCTACACTTCATACATCGGATCAAGATTTCTGGTAGAAATTGTGTATGCAGATAAAAAAAAATAAATAAAATAAAAATCATTGTAAAACCATTAGATTTCTCGCTTCGCTCATAATCTGAAATTTTTAATTAGTTAAAAAATTAATAACTATGAAATTATAGGTTTGAAAAACAGTATTTTATTACCTACTATTTAAAATTTAAATTGTATTTACTATTATAATTTTTAATTATAAAAATGATTTTCTAGTGAAATATTTCTATTGCTAGGTATTTAACTCAATTTTTCTCTATAATGTTTCTTACTAGTTTTGGAAAAAAAACATTTATTTTGAAACATCATCAAATTAGTTAGATCGTTCTTACTGCACCAAAATGTAATGATTGTAAATAACAATCCACATCCGTTTCTCGTAAACATGTTCACATGTTTTCAGTCAAACATTATTTTAACGTTATTTTTTTTGTATTTTAAAATTAATTGGTTTATTGTTCACAGGACCATGCTTGTTTTGTCATGAAATACTCTGCAGGCGGGGATTTAAATTGGCACATAATAAATAACGGAGCATTTACGGAACCAAAAGCCGTGTTCTATGCCGCATGTGTGGTGCTAGGTGTAACAGATTTACACGAACACAACATCGTTTATCGGTTAGTACAATTTTAAATATCATTTTTACATATTACATTGTTGTTAATATGGTGCGTTTATTATTGGTTAGCGATACAAAATTGAATAATTTAATTATGTCAACGGACGGTTACATAAAGATTGCTGATTATGGTTTATGTAAATTGAATATGGAATTTGGCGATCGAACAGCATCATTTTGCGGGACTGCTGAATTCGTAGCGCCAGAAATCCTAATAGATACATCGTACACACGAAGTGTCGATTGGCCTTTGGGATTTTGATATACAAAATGCTTGTCGGAGAAGTAAATATAATTTGAATATTAATGTGTAACATAATACCGTAACTAATAAAATTGTTTTCCACAAAGTACCCTTTTCCAAGCTGGAATAGAATGCGTATCTTCGATTCCATTATCAGCGATGAGGTAAATTACCCGAGTTTTTTGTCATCAAAAGCAATAGAAATTATGACAGACATTTTCCAAAATTTAATAATTTATCTTGATATTTGTGAGTTGAAAATGTTGAATAAATACACAATCCGATGATCATCAGCTATTTCAACTTCATTTTTATCGTTGTTGCTATACAGTTATTGCTTCTCACAAAAATATTTTCGTTGGAAGTGGCAATCATTACGTACGGTAGTACCTATACTGTAATATGTTCGTTAAATTTTTGTTTGTATATGCAGAATGANAATAGAAAAACCATGGTAATATAATATCTTAACAAAACTATAGGTAATAATTTGTAATGATTATTATTATAATACTTTCAATAATAAAATATTTAGCAATGAAATTCAGCGATAACGATATTATCGATAATGAATATTAGATACATATTGAACACAAAATTAAAAATATCAATGCAATACAATATTTGGTTAATTGTAAATTCGAATTATTTTGAAAACATTGATAAAACAATGTTGTTCTAATAATTTGTGAATAAATTAATTAAGTAAATAAATAAATTAGTGGGGTGACATTTAGGAATGGGCACAACCCAGGCAACAACAAAATATTGTTAACATGCAATATTGTACGAATAGTTAGTTTAAATTACGAAATTACATATGCATATTGTAACATAGCAAAATAATTGTTGATCGTAGAAAAAAGAATTACAACCATGTTGATTTTTAATTTTTAACTGTTTTCAATTGAGTCTTCTTGTGAGAAGGGGTTAAAATACTCCCACGATTTTCTATCTGTAGTAAGAGACGACAAATAGGATTGCGTCAGATCGACAGCTGGTGTAAAATCTGTCAAACAATATCTGGAGTTCTAAACACGACTTTTGTGTACTGTCCCATTTTGGATGTGCACAGGGAAAACACATGACAAGAATTACCATGACGCATGCTGTTCGCAAATAATATAGGTTTAATAGGAGAAATTCTGGAATAAGCTGACAATAGACTTGAGGAATGGAAAGTAGTCTGAGTAGCGCTTGAAGAAAAGGGCCTAAGAATAATTATAAGTAAAACAGAGTATAAGTTTTAAAAATGATTTGAGGACAGCCAGTGTATGTTAAATGGGAGATCGTATCAAGTAGTAGTTTAGATCGACAGTGACCGATCCCAAAAAGTTGAGATGAAGGAGAAAAAAAGTAATTATTTTCAATTGGAAATGTTTTTGATGAAAAAGTCGAAAATATTATAATTTTCTTGAATTTTAGTTTTCTGTGTTTAAATTCTATAATTTCAACCTTATCGCAGCAATTTTAATTCTAATTTGTGAATTTTGCCATTTCGCCTGTAATATAATTGGACTAGATGACAGTAAATGCGAGTATCACGGCTTATACAATTAAATGAACCTCAATAAATATAATTTCGATGTTTCATAAAAAAATAAATTTAAAATAACTCTGTGTGAGATTATTTTTTTTTTATATAATGAAATACGACGAAATTGGAAAGCTAGCTCAAAAACTTCAAAATGTATGACAAAACTGTAGTTCAAAAAGAACAATAAAACTACTCGCAGAACGTGAAATCACGAGCGAAATTATTGCGGCATACTGACCTTCAACACAAACACGAGCACGTGCGAAATTATATTGATACTATTTGATAATAATTATTTACGAGTTCTGATGTAGGAACTGAGTGGTCGGCAAACCACTTTTTTCGTAATTCGCCGTCATTACTTTTCTTTTTTTCCTTCCGACAGATTTGTTAAAATATATTATTATAATGTATTTTTAGTTTTTAAAGAAGCGCTTTACATCAAAAACCACTTTTAAAAGTACAGCGAATAACGTTACGCAATTTAGAAAGTTTTAAGATAATATTTTTCTTTAAAAAAAAAATGTTTATACACAAATTAGGTAGGTATAGTATATTGGTATATTATTATTGTAATCGACACGTTTTAGTCTCTCCTTTTTTTTTATATATACACTATTATTATTAAATGCGATAATATGCAATTTTGATTTTCAAACGAAAACCTATAATTTTAACTATTAAATTTGGTTACACAAATTTTTAGTGGAACGAGGAATGTAGCTATTGGTTTACAATGTGTGTGGTTTTTTGGTCTATAAACAACTTTTCAACTAAAAATCTTGCTTCGATCATATACTTCAGCCTTCAGAAGTTATTTCTGGTAGACAATTTTATCTGGTTGATGCATTGAGGAAGTCGTTTTTTTCTTTGTACGCAGTTTTCTTAATAATTAGAAAAACCTGGGAAAAACGACGGAAAACGGCACAGTTAAAGTAATAAAGGTTTCTGTTATTTTCGATTTGGTGTTTTTTAAGTAAATAATAGTAGAGACCTGACATTTTCTAAGTCTCGTTTTGTAGTCTAGTCCTGAACGTGATAGACCTTTAAAATATTCCTATTATAGTTATTGATTTTCAAGAATTTGCAAATCCATTTATGAAATTCGCAAACCACCCTGTTCGCCGTAACTGGCTTTCAAAGCCCTGAAGTTGACCTATTGGCCATATTATGCAGCTATAATAGAATTTCGAACCTGTTATTTCTTTAATTTATCCGTTTTCCAACGATTTTTCTCAATCATTCGAAAAATTGCACGGAATATAATAATTTCACAAAATATAATAAAATACAAAATTTTACATTTTTACTTAATAGTCAATATAGTATCTCATATATTATGTGCTAATACTACTATATTAGGCCTCTCTATACTTGGACACTAAATACTGTCGTATTGTTATTCATTACACAGCTATTTCACGTTAATTAAAAAATATTACACACGATAATTTTATACAAGCTATTGCACGTTTTATTATAGCCAGTATAAGCCATAGACCCGGAAACCAATATGTTTTTCGTTACGTTCAAAATCTAAAATTTACCCATTTTAAATTAATTACTATGCTTATTATACCTAAAGTTATAATTGCATTTTGCATTATTATTATTACACTGTTAAATTTGTTTATTAAACGATATGTGCGATTTTGTTGCTGGCATACATCATATTATTATGTAGGAACATTATGACGTTTTGGCTCCAGGTGAAAAGAGCTCGAATCAATTTTGTTTAATTAGAATAGAATATAAACACCTACTCAATTCAGGCCAAAATGTAAAGGGGGGAGACAAATTGCATTAGGTAAAATTATTTTATTTTCCAAAAAAATGTCTTAAGGCCGGGGACCAAAGATGCAAAATTATATAATATAAAAAGTTTAACCGATGCGCGATGAGCCAAATCTAGTAATGACTTAGTAAAAAAAAAAAAAAATTAATAATAATAACCGTTTACCTTAGTCAGAGAACCGGCAACACGAATCCGAGTGCAATATGAAGTAACAATTTCTCTACCGGTACAATATATACCCCACCTAATCAATAAATTATTACGAACTTCGTTTATAATTGTTTTTATTATTATTATTATTATTATTATTATAGGGACGATGTAGATGATGATAATAATAATAATAACATCATTGGAAATCAGTAGTGCGTTACAGTTTCCGCCGTCGAAACACTCGCATCGTCCGCGGAGGCACCGGCGGCGGTGCCGTAAAATCGCGATTATCGCTTAGTGGCGAGGGGGAGGAAAACGAAATTCAAAAAATGCGCGATGATCGCGCCGTTTTCGGTCGACTCTGTCGTCGCAACGACACCCGATCACAGCGCAATATTGTTGTTACGATTATTACGGTGCTGTTGTGTGCACATCATATTCTAGCGGGTTCCGCAGCCGCCTCTTAGGTCGCGTCGTATCGGTGAAACGGGAGAAATTCGCGCGTCTGCGGCGGGTACGTGCGATCTGTGGAAAGCCTGCGCCGGCCGTCGCCACTCGCCGCCGCCGCCGCCGGTCACACGCATCCGCAGCGGCACTCCCTCCGCCGCGGCATTTGGCGACTCCCTCGCGAGCACGCCGGGGCCGCGGAAGCTTATAAAAGATCCGCGACACTACCGGAGGTCGTCGTGTCTTGATTTCAATGCCGTCGCCGCCGCGTCGTTTTCGCTGTATCGTGAGAACACCGTAGGTAACAGTAAACAATTGAAAATATGCTCGGGAGTTTTTACAATGCGATTTTCGTTCGATTTCGGATAGTATTGTTGTCGTAGCCGCGTCGAACGGTTGTTTTTGTTTTTTTTTTTTCACCGCGCGTTAATATTTTTATAAAACGTATCCGCGTAGAAGCTATGCGGTCCGATCGACCACGGTTTCGTAATACCGTCGAGAACGCGTGAATCCGCACGAGTCGAGTACAACAATAGTAACAATTTCGCGAGGGTCGATTGCCGTGTAATATTATACCGTCGTCGTATATATATATATATAAATATATTATTGTGGATTTATCGAGAGTGAAAAACAGATACCGGCGAACCGAGATGGTGAGTACCATTTTGGTTTATCTCGTACGTTCAAAACGTAATAATAACATTTGATAATCACGCGTTTGTTTCGGTTTTAATATTGCGTGTTCGTACTACGTCTTTTGGCCCGCAGAATAAGCGCTCCAGTTGATTTCGTATAATCGTCATATAGCAAGCTGATAGGTTGTAGATAATTGGCGCAATGGCACGTCATTTATTGCCGAATGGCTAAATATTGCTACATTTTATCGTAGACAATTTAACTTTTTTGCCGGGCCAAAAGTAACTACATTGTATAGCGACTCGTGATATTATTTTAATTTTCACTATAACATTTGTTATTGTGTATAGTCATACACTTATGCCGTGTAGTACAAAAAAAAAAAAAATAAAAAAAAAATAAAGGGAAACCAATCGCAAAAGAAAACAAGAATGCCCAACATTAACTTAATCCAAACTTCTTTGTGGCCAAAGATGTAAAGCGCACAACCTAAAGAAATATACAATAAGCCTTGAAAATAATGTTTAATATTACCCGTTTTGATTTGGTCTGCATATTGTTTGGACATTTTAGAGAAAAACTACGGTTTTTACGAAAAATAATAAGCAAATAGAAAATGTAAATGAACTACAGTAGAAGCCGCTTATTAGAAACGCGGATAATTGATACAATCGCGTTATCGAAACAAAATGTATAGGAACGGTCGTATATCAAATCAATCAAATTTATTAGAAACAATCGGTTAACTGTCCCAAAGTGTTCCTAATAAGCGGCTCCTACTGTATTTCAATTCGCGAACGTACTAAAAAATTTCTCGCGGTAATAATATATTGTCGTATGTACTTTAAAAAATTCGATTTTCAATAATAATACGTCATCTGCGATGGCTTTTTTGTCGTTAAAATTGTTTCGGGGAAATAACCGTATATAGGTACGTTTGAAAAGTATCAATTTTACACGGTATTACGAGTGACGTCCGGTCTCAGTATTAGGTTTTCTTCTTTCGGTTTTCTTTTTACTATTCCGAGTTTTATAACATAGGTTTTACTATATGTGTATTATTCTTTTTCTTTTTTTATTGTGAACAATTTGTCTACAAGATATCTTGCTCCGATTTTCCACGTTAAAGGATGGATTTTTGAGAAAAATGCTGTCTAGGTGGTTCACTGAGGAGAATATTATTTGATTTCACTTTTAATTTACTAAATAATTGAGGAAAAACTGGGAATAAAGGATAAATGGGTACTGGGAAAAGCCGGAAAAATTCACGCAATAATGGTTTCTGTTATTTACAATTTTGGTTATTTTTTTTAGAATTTGGTTATAGAAATAATCGCAGAGGCCAAACATTTTCACTGTTAGCTTATGTAAATATATTACTTAATACGTATTCAGAGTTTTGAATCATTGCTTTAATAATTACAATATTTCAATTTTATCTTGTCGAAGTGTTGTCGGAACACTGTTTCTATAGCGATACTCAAATTCGAGTGATTGTGATTTTTACTAAGAAAGTATTTATATCGAGGAGTCTCGGTTAAAAATTAGAGTATTACCTTATTGTCACACCAGGAGGCTAATATTCACGGAATACGTATGTAAACACAAAATATGAACTTTTTTGTTTCTCGTGCATTTCTATAATAATATCCAAAATCACGCATTTAATAAAGCGCTCTCAAAAAAATATAAGTCAGTTGAGACTTTTATTACGATCAATTGGAAACAGAGAAAACCCCCCCCCCCCTATGAAAAATAAAAATAAATATAATATCAGTATACTTTATAGAGATAACATTTTTTAGATACATAGTCGATTTTAATTAATTATCAATACGATTTTTTTTTTCATGTATAATACATTTAATTATATTGACATTTTTTCATCCTCATTAATATTATATACAATATTTTTTAATATTGTTTTTTTTTTGCGATCAAGTGGCTACGTTTACATGTTCTTCACGTTTATCTAACCGAGTCTCAATGGCCGCATCCATTTGTCCTGAACCCTTAAATATTATGTTAACGAAAAAGGTGAAGTGCAGGAACGTTTAGTAGTCTTAGTTACAATTCCTGATTTTTCGTTTGGATTGTTTGAAGAAATTTGAATGAAACTTTTTCATAAGAAAAGACAAATTTCGCGCCACCACTGTGCTCGGGAGTTTGAGGCGCTTCCTTGTAGACCTGTATACAGTGGCTTGCCGAAGGGGGTAATCGAGAGGCGATCGCCTCTGATTTTTTTTTAAAGGGTCTACTTGTGTGACAATTTTGAAGAAAGCGATAAAAACTCGGTGTTAAATCTCCATGTATATTAGCCAATTCGGACGGTTCGTGGATTCGTCGATAGGTAGGTGACTATTGGAATACAATTCTTGCCTCTGAAAATATTTAAGTTCGCCACGCCACTGCCTGTATATAATGTATAACACTAATAAATATTATTTCGGTTTCAGATGTTCGTCTTGATTTCGATGTTGGCGATCGCTCACTGCACGTAAGTTTCTATACTTTATTTATCTTATCCGTAATTTATAAGTAATCGACAATTTTCTTAAACTATTCGGTCTGCATGAATAAATAACTGTTATTAAATTATCACAATTATCATATGAGATTAGGTGTTCGTTTCTAGCGTCCGACAAACACGATGTCAAAAAAAAAAAAAAAATAATCCGTATTACGACAAACAATTAAAAACACACTACTTATCGTTAGTGACGTATTTAAGGTGGCAGATGGAGGATAGATATACTCCCCTTGGAATTTTGTTTTTTTCATTTATGCTACTTTCTGTCCTTCAAAATATTTCGAATACCTTTCAATACGTCCGGAAAGAATAACTGGGACATGGAACTGTATTTTACATTTTTAAAATTGATTCGTATTTATTCGTTGTATGATACAATTTTCAAATTCGATATTCATTCCCTCGATAACGGAATATCTTAAAAACTACGTCACCGCTCATTGCTATAATCGAACGGTGACGGAATTCTTTTCCGATCGACATATAATTATTAATTGTTTTCTCTATAGTCAAATTCAAATATCAATCATCAATTCAGAATACAGATTAGTTTGTAGCCTTCCTCCCTATTCTCTCCTATCATCCGCTTTCTTTTTCATCTGAATACACGATACGTATCCTTTGTCCTTTATTATTTGTTGGATATTCCCTTTCACTCTCCTTTCAATAACATAATTCTAAATCGATTTTAATAATCTTTCGTAACGTACTATGTGATGACCTAGGTATCCAATCGTTTCGTTTTCTAACTACACTTTACCATAAGAGCGTTTTTCCTAAAATTCTCACCAGTACTCCGTCATTGGTTACTCTATCCATCTAGCTTATCCATAGTACCAAAACGCTCGAACACTTCCCAATCTTTCACGGTGTTCGGTTGTTTTGATCCAGGTTTCGCATTCGTATAATATTAGACTGTATGCCCCGGACACACGTGTTCAGTAAATTTGTTCTTGTTTTATGACGAATTAATTTTTTTTTTCATTTGATAAAAACTAATTTGCATAAAACAAATGCATCCGCGGTATTGTATTGTCCCCTTAACTGTTCATCAGCCGTTGCGACTACCGTACGATTTCCGCGGAACTAAATAGTCTTCACTTCGGCGTTGTTATTTACCGGCTCACGTACAAGTGTGCACGGTAAAAAACGGATTCACATTTCGTATTGATAAATGCGGTACCGTAGTGCACGGGAGTTTCGTACGGAGTTTTCGGCCGGTTTCCGTAAAACGAACACGCGCCGCCGCCGTCGTCGCCGTCGTCGTCGTGACGGTAATCGCCGCGAAGAAGACGCGGTTTTTCGATAGGTGAATTATCGTGGTAATAACCGTGGTCGTGTACCGCGCGGAAAACCAGTTTTTATCGGGATAACCTAACCCGACCTAACCCGAGGCGGTTACCGCGTGGATGTTATTACTTTAGGTTTTTTTTTTTTATATATATATATAAAAACACGCGCGCGCGCGATTGTTCCAGCGGTTTCCAGCGAGTTCCTCGCAGACCGTAATATTATTACGGGCGACGCTGCGCGCTGTGTGCACCGGACGAGGGGAGTCGTCGTTAATCATTCTACCGGTCGCGGCTCGTTATTATTGTTTTTTATTTTTATTTTATTACCAATTACATCCGTTTTATCGGATCCGATCGCTGGCAGTGTATTTATACGGTTTCCGTCCGATAGCCTACCAAATATACTGCGCGAGGCATGAACACTTTTTTTTTTTTCTAATTAAGTAATAACCGTAAAACTATGTGTATCTAAATAATAATGTTAATTCGATTCCGCCCGGGGGGTCGTATATATTATACCGGACGCGGTAAACCGAGACTCTGCAACGGTATCGAAAATCTTGCGGTAACGTAAATAAACGGAAAGTATAATATACGAGACAAGTAGGCAGTGTTAGCGTTCAAATTATGAATGGGTACCTCTACTTATACGTAATCCGCTGCAATATATCCCGAGATAGTAAACATAACAAAGGTGGCCGTTTTATAGAGTTTATTATTTTGAAAATGTTGACGTTTCAACGAGTAATATTATAAAAAAAAAAAAAAAAAAAAAAAAAAATACACAATTGTATTATTTTTATTGTCTCCCGAGATTATACAATGGGTATATTATCTTCGTGAAATGCGTTAGACAGTTTTACTAAAACCTTTTTTTACCTGCACCAGAAAACACAGGGTGCAAATGTTCCAAATTATTCACATCGTACCTCAAACGATGCGGATTTTACTTCCAGCGGTACTTTATTTGAAAACAATATCTAGATTTCCAATATTTAATATAAAAACGACGGACATAATTCGCACGTTGGTACAGCCACTGTTGCAGGTGAGAAATTGGTAAGGTAGTAGAAGAAAAAATTCAATGTACAGCAACGATAAACTATTGCTAACGGAAAAACCATTCTGAGCGGAGTCCGGTTGATAGTGTTGTTTTTTAAACAATATATATATACCAAATTATGGTAAAATAATTACAAAGTTGTTCACAGAAAAAAAAATCGTAATATTTTTTACTGAAAATTTCGATAAATTAACTAATGCGTTGTTTAAACAAAGTCAAAAAGTAATTTATTTAATTATAGACATATATTAGCAAACGAATTATCAACGAATATAAACGATTTAATAATTTTGTTTTTACCTAATTATTTTATAAAAATAATTAGTATATTTTCCCGTTTTTCTTCCGTTTTTTCGGTTTTTAACATTTGATGAGAAAATCGAAAATTGATCTCGATTTTCTTTCAGAAAAAGTTGTTGCGTACATACAAAAAAAAAAAATCTTTGTAAAACTTTAAACTTCTCCGCTCCACTCAAAATCTAAAATCAACATTAAATGCTGTTATAGATGTTTTATTTTTGTTAATTTTTGAATTTCCCGGCTACACGAAAAAAAAAACACGTTGAAAACATTGTTTTTTGATCGAAATGATTTATTATTGGTCTCGGTATAAAATTTGAAACAGCCTATATCCTGTACATGGCAAACTTTCCATTTATAACACAGTGGCTATACCCATAGACAGTGATGCGAATTTTATTTTATTTTTTTTTTTTTTTGTTCAAGAATCATGATTAGAAAAAAGAATATTAATAACCAATAAACATAATTTTACTTTTTAAAAAACATTGTAATAACATTAATATCAAGTTAAATGTATAATCGATACCTAAACTAATAACTTTACCGGACCCCTACAGGGAGTTGCAGTCAATCAGAAGCGGCGACCGGGAGAACAACAGCATAGAGCCGAGCGGACAATTGACAGCCACCGCCGCGGCCAGCGAAAACACGGCGGCCGTAGGGCTACCCGTGGAGACGACGACCGCAGGTCGATCCGCAAGACAGTTTTACCCAGCGGCGGCCTTCGGGTACATGCAGACGTCACCGTACGCTAACCGGCGGGCGTACAAGGTGGCCGCGGGCCAACTCAACAACAAGAGGCCGCTCAGAAAGAAATCTGGACGTCGCCCCAGGCCGAAGCGCAGGCCGGCCGCAGGGATGTCGCAGGCCCGGTACAGGCGGTTGCCCATGCAGCAGATGCGCCCGCAACACGTCAACTATGTCGACCCAGCGGCGGCGGCCGTAGACTATTACGACGACGGCGGCGCCGGTTTGGAATCGGTCCCGCAACCCGTGCCGTTCGACTTTGGACCGGAGCGGGAATTCAACCGTGAAACGGCCGCGGCATATGCGGTGTACGGGACGAACAGTATGGGTCCAATCAGTCCACTGGCCGTCGCGGTGCAGTCCATGTCCGGCCGGTCGCGCAAGCGTCCCGCGGCGTCCGTTACCGGGTACGGACACGACGGCGACGTACCGCTGCAGGCCATCGTGCACGTCCCGGTGCGTGTCGCCAGGCCAGCCGTGCAGCCGACGCCGACAGCCGCCGCCTTCGTCGCCACCACCGCAGAAAACGTCATACCGACCGCCGACCTACATCAAATGGAGGACAAACTCAGACGGTTGGTGCACGAGGCCATGGACGAGCACTTTGCCGCCCGTCACCAGGAACTGTACTCGGACGGTTTCGACAAACTGCAGCACCCGGTGTACAGCGCCAAGTACAAGAAGCGCGGCGGCGGGCTGACGGCGGACAATGAGAACGGCAACGGTCCGCATCGGACCACCACCGACGCGACGGTCAAATCGGCCGCCAAGAATAAGGACACGTCGCACCAGTCGTCGTCGGACGCGGACGCTGACGGTTCGGACGATCGGCTGACGCTGGCCGAGATATCGGCGTACATGGGCGCCAAACCCGCAGAGACGGTGCTCAGTGCCGGCGGACACCGGTACGTACTGTCCGACGCCCTGCAACACAGTTACCGGTTACAACACCAACAACACCAACAGCTACAGCAGCGGATGTACGACGACGGTGACGACCGAGATGACCATCTTCACCATCAGCAGCAGCAGCGGACGTACGGCGACGGCGATGGCCATCATCACGAACCGCAGTACTTGCGTTACGTGTCGCCTTTAGAGGCGCTCTACGAGTTACCGTCCGCCCGGTGGGCGTACCGGTGATCCGGTCGTCCGACACGCGAATCCACACGGTAAAACGAGTTCGGCGGCGACGTTGGGCCGTTCATCCGTTCGTTTTCATCGCGGACAAATCGATTTGTCGGTTGTATCACTTCTCTTCCGTGTTTTTTTTTTTTTATTTAATTTATTTATATATATATATACATGTATTACGTTGTATTGTTATAAAATTTAATATTTTTCGTACGTTTAGTAATGACGATTATTGTTCGTGTTTACAACCATATTTTCACCAATTTTACCCTATAACTAATTAAGGGTCATGCTCGTTTTTTTTTTTTTTTTTTTTTTTACAAATTTTTAACAATATTTAATTTATAATCAAACTATAATAATTACACCTTTGGGTAATAATTTTGGACATTCAAAATCCGAAACGCGACCTACGAGAAGTCTACATTTTTCCAAAAAATAATAAATAAAAAAGTTAACGAAATCGGACCACTCTACGAGGCAGGAATGATAACTGTGTAAAGCGTACGTGTTTCGCAGGACGAAAAACGGGTTGCGCGTAGTACTCCCGAAACGTATCCGTGCTGTACGCTTCGGCGCTTCAACGTTTATCCGGCAGGGGTCCTGAAACATAAATATCTGCTTCGAGAGTAGTCACGAGAGTAGTCAACTAATAATTAATGCCTATTTCTTAGGCGACATTTCGTTGAAATTATATCGACGTCTGAGCAGGCGGGATCCTGGCTCCCCGGACCCCTTAATCCCCCGTAAATCAGCCACTGCTTAAAACGTATCATTTTAAAATCTAACAACAGTCAATAACGTTATGTCGCCGTCTAATGTATCGATTAATGAAAACCGTACATTTTATGCAATAATGTTGATAAAAACTAATTCGCACGAATAAATACGTCAATCCAGAATTGTTGTGGAGGGACCGTAATCTTCCGGGGCATAAAAACATTCTGAGGGGATTATGCTCTCGTCGTAGTCCCCTGTAATATCCGTCTATGTATTACACCGGACCAACGACGCGCGGATTGGGTTTGTCGAATTTCGATCAATTTCGTAGGCGGTTCCGGTTTAGAGCTACCCGTGTGTTAAATGTTCTAAAACAAACAAAGTTGATAATTCCCGAAGATAGGTAAAACGACGAGTGAATTACGTTGCGTTGATTACCCCTGTATAATACGTTTACAAAACAGTAAACGTCTCTCATTTTAATCCTGTATTAAATTCAATCCGGATTAACGGCGTAAACGTAGTAAATATTATTTTATGCGCACATACCTATACTTGAGTTTTTATATGAAAAAAAAAAAAAAAAAAACGTTTCGTTATCATCGTAATACACAATCGTTTCGCGTATCCGTGTCGTTACGGATTCCATTGCGGCCTCCTCGATTCAATACGATTGAATACGTAATCGGCTCTTCCATTATTCTTCCTTTCCACATTATATTATTATTTACTTATCATACTCACGTTTTCCACATTTCACATAAATATTGTGTTTTATTATAAGAAACCGCGCGTACCGGTTTCGATATAACTGCGGGACTATTATATTGCGGGTTGCGATTACAACCGTGATTTACGTTTGTGTACACTCGAATTAGTTTTCTAAATGCGATTTACCTACTTACCAGATTATTAATCTTTTATACAGATACTTACCGCGGCCATTTTCGTACACGGGCAGACTTTCTAACGTCCGGAATCGCAGACGTTTTATCAGGTTTTCGGCCGAACCGAAAGCAAAAAAAAAAACCGTTTATACTTATATACCTACTATAGGTATTTGTAAAAAAAAAAAAAAACTCCTCGAGTGAAGTTAAATACGATACACGTGTAAACATGAAATTACGGTTTTTATTATTTTTATAGTTTATTATACATGTTATTATTTATGTCTATAGTATAATAATATATTTTGTATTATGAAAACGATAAATAAATAAAAATATTAATCATTAATTTGCGAGATTTTTATTCTGAATTTTTAGTGTAGCGTAGATGTGTATTTTCCTCTAGAAAAACGCTTTTCCGTTCAGTGAGAATGCTCCGAATTTTTCGTTTCATACGTAATGTACCGTTCGAGTTGTTTTACTTATTTCTCTAATTGTCAAAAAAAAACAGGAAAAAAGTTAATACTTTTTTCAAGATATCGCTATGATTATACTATGTTCGTGATACACTGTATACATTTTAGTTCAATACTAAGTATAAAAATTTCTAAATTTGTTTTTTTTTTTTTTTTAATTATCATAATTTCATTAAAACAAACCCAATGTAATTAATTTTCAATTAAATTGTTAAGGTATATCTGTAAAAGTAGCTCCAATCAAAAATATATAACATTAAAATCGTCAACAGTTCATTAATTTGCCATTAGGTAAATTATTTTTTTTAAATAATTTGATTTATTACACAATTCAATTGTTCTGATATTTCAAATGGAAGACGTTATTTTTCGTAATTTATATAAGTATATTTTAAGCTTTCAGTTTTTGCTCGCCGTATTACCATGAAAAAGCTGCTTAAATTACAAAACGTAGGAAGAGGAAACCAATAAAATGCGTCTGTTCATTTGGATGTTAATGTTGAATCAAGTTTAATGTAATTGTTATTTTAGAATTTCGAGGTATATACTTCTAAAGTGATTAATGTAATTACCACGTTGAGTTTCAATGGTTTCCATATTTGTATAATATTATAAATCCAAATGTATCGATAATGGATTTTCTCTTATTTCTTTTAGTCAATTAAGATTCAAATTAACATTCATAAAAATAATGTAGGTTGATATAGGTTGGTAGTTAGACAGGTAATCATAGGTAATTATGATGTTTACCGTTTACCTTAGTAATATGTTTTTTCTCCGATTTTGGGCTTTTGAATTAATAAATCAAATCTTACATAAAATTTATTTTTTTTTGTTGAAACTTAAAATTATAATAAATTATAATTAAATAATTAACAGTTTGGATTTTTGAAGACTTATTTAAAACGGGCATCTATCATTACTTATTTAGGTTTAAGAGATGTATTATTATGATATTGTATTATTATAGGAGTGGGTATTTACAGTTCTATTTAGAATCGTCGATTTTTGTAATAATTTTGCTAAAGGGGAAAAACTACCCTCAATCATGACACATGATATTATCGGTTTACTGAGATCCGCTCAGAATCATTTTGTTTTTTTTTTTTTTTATTGAAAATATTTTACACTTCTTGATAATCGTTTTTTCATAAAACGGTATGATACGGTCGATACGTAATAATGTATTATTCTGGGATTCGGTATAAAGGTATAAATATAATATTATACGATTAATCAATTTCGTGTATCTTGAGCGATTAATCACACTTACATATAATAACACGTTACTTATTTTTTAGGACGCACGCCCGATTTGTTTGAACAAGCGGCGAACCGTGTTTTTTTTTTTTATGGTTACTAGTATTATTTTTATCTTAAAATATTCGTCGTGACAGTAGACAATCAATAATATTATAAACTGCGACTTTTTCATAGACCAATAAATCACGTGTTCCCTGCTCATGTAATATGAATGCAATGTCTGGCAGATGCAGATGAGCTGTAGCAGATTCCACACTCGTACGATAATATCTGTATTATAATTTATAACCTGTCAACGAGCCGTCAATCTGTCAAAATAACGGTTGGGTGTTTATGATTTTACGCGTATTTTTTTTTTTTGGTCCGGGTCAAAATCACGGAATTCAAAATCTCTACACGGTCAAGATCCCGATAGGGCCAAAATCCCGACAGTTAGGAAAATTTCACATTTATTTTTCAGACTTTTAAAAAAATGTATTAAATATGAATTTAATAATGTGAACGTAACACGTTGGTGCGAAATGAATCTGGTGATACCTGTCGGGATTTTCATTGTCAGGATTTTGACATTGTCGGGATTTTTAGCACGGTTGAATTAGCTCCCGATTTCGAATGATTATGAAACCAACTCAAGGGTTGGTTTCCGAAAAATGTATAGTAAAATTGGATTGAAAATATTATTTAACAAGGGTTTCTAAAAAGCACTCTGACTCGCATATTCGCCAAACATTCACTATTTTGTATACTCGCTACAGTTCCGATGACTAATAAATTCACATATTTTAATTTGATATCATATCAGTCATATCTTTTTTTTTATCAAAATTATGTTAACTGACTGGAATGGTACTTCAGGGAAATCATTTTATGATTTTCTCATAAATTTCCCAATAAATTGGAAAAAAACAGGAATATGTACGAATGTATAGTAAAATATTATGGCTTTTTATTTCTTTCCTGTATCGGAGAATTTTTTTTAAATATTGTTACGACTAACTTAATATAGATGAAATGGTCACATAAAAACGAAAAGAGTTTATCGAAATAATTAGGGAAATATTGGCATATTATTTGTCTAGGAAAATTTTTTTTTTTTTATATGGGCGAACAACATATCTACCGGAAATCGCCACGACCGATTCATATCATGAGATCCTGGTACACAGATCTCGGTTTCAACGAAATCACATTCTCCTGGTGGCGTAGGTAATGTCGCTATCAAAGACTAAGTAATTTTATTCAAATAGAGTATATTTTTCTAAACATTTTGATACGTTATTTACCGTTTACGTGTTATAGTATTTCAGAATTTAGACTGAACGAGTAGGAAAACGTAATAAATATCTATTTTTAAACGATAAATTCATAAACTGTTGCAAATCATCAACGGGAAATCCGATATGAATGTTTAACAAAACGTCCAGACAAATATCCTCTGTATTGGAACGTGTGTCTAAAAGGCGAGTTGACAAAATTGTAATAACCCAAAGAGTACCTGTTCTCATTTGAGATATTACACGATCAAATAACCGCCACTGAACTCGACACGCGGAACAGCCTTTTGTTTTCCACATCACCGGGTAAAAGTTCAAGTCGAATTAACCGTATATTTCACCTATTTCACCATCGACTCTTCGCGCTTACGAGAAAGCCATTTGCGCATAAGTGGATCGTTCGGAAAAGTAAACCGGCGCGATGCGATGCTGTTCGGCGCGGAGCGTATCGGATTAATCACGACGCGTTTTCGGCAATCGGCGGATGTTCGGATATCCGGGCCGAATGATAGGTGCAGTTCCGTGGTTTTGGTGTTTGTTTCGGTTACAGGCAAAGACGTGAAGTGGTTATTTGATTTTGCCCGCGGTCTTTGCAGGCGGCATGTCGACCCGCGCCATGGGATCCTGGTACCCGGATCGCGGTTTTGACGTCACGGCAGGCTCCACCCCGGCGCGGCGTTGCCAACGTCGCTGCCAAAGTCTGACCGCCACTCCACTCCCCTCGCGCCGGCGAAATAATGACTGACGGCGATGTTTCCACCGGTAAACGTTTCGTTTTATAATTACGTTTTTAGTGAAATTATCCGTCCCCGTACGAGGTTACAAAAAATCGAATTTACAAAATACAAACAACTATTAGTGACAAACACGTGGTAATCTATGCGTCGGTTGTAGACGTGTATCGATAATGCAATATCAGAACGTATTTAACAAAAACAAAAATAAAGGAACTAAACGGGTAAAACATAGGATTTCCAAAAGAAATATTTTCGGACGTTGAACCTACGACTTGTTCTTCGAGAGTTTATTTTAATGATATTTGTCATTTTTCTTCTAATTATTTTCATCCATAAACCCAAGATAAAAAATATATAATGTGTACAGTAAATTGTTTTTGTTTCAGTCTCATAATCGTTACGGAGTTTTGAATCACAATAACTACCCGTTAAATCCTAATATAATTATGAAAATATACAAAGTAAAAATTTAAAATTGAACTTTTATCTCGAACTATCAAACCAGACTTTAAAATTCAACTAGTAAAATCTCAAATACTGTGGCTATAAATGTCAAGTACGAGTAGAATAACGAATACTAAAATAATTTTCATATTTTTATTGGCATAAAGAAATATCCGACGACCCGGTATAAAAAAGAACGCCTTAAAATGCGCACGTCGGCAACACAATACGCGATTTGTCAGTCTTACCATAACAAGAAGAAACACCGATTCACGATAACCGTGTCGTTTGTCGTAACAACGTAAAGTGAAAATACAAACTAGAAACAAGTCGCTATTATCGCCGTAACGAAATTATAACGGCTTTTGTATCGTTGAGAACTATTTGTTTAATTGAAAAAAAGAACAATAATACCTATAACAAACCCAGTTAAGCTTTTACCAGTTTTTCAAATGAAACCGAATAGCCAGTACTGCGCGGCCGTGGCCACGTACCTACGACCGAGTTTGCCACGAAGGGCTCCCCTCTGCGAACGCGGGAATTTCCCTCCCACCGTTCCACTGTTGACAAATATCGATTCTTCTCCGTTCGCGTAAACGGAGGATGCTTTTCCTCCGATTTTTTTTTAAAAAAAAAAAACCAAAACCCACAAAATTCCACGTTTCATTTTAATGGCGACGAAACGGAAGAGTCGTACAACCAAAACGAAACGTAACCGCCCCGTCGTCACCGTCCCGTATCCCGCGCGCCCGCACGCGCGCGGCTACAATGGCCGACGGGAACGATTTTTCGTTTTACAGATATTATTTTGTCACCGCCGCCGACCGCGTGCGCGGACGGAGCCACGGCGAAACGTTACGTACCGTTGTTCGAACACAATGAAACGCCATTTCACGTCGGTCGTCGTCAACGGCAACGTCCCGCTGCCACTTCACCGCCCGCCCGGACGCCGCCGACAACGCCCTGCGGCCGCGGCCGCTAAACATCAATAGACCGGCGCGAACACACACACATACACACACGGTGTTGTGTCCCTGTGTCACCCCGCCCCGCCGACCCTCGGCCGTGGGACCGGACGACGTTTCCGGGTACACGGGTCCCGATCCCAATGAAAACCGATTTTACCGTTCGCCCATTTGGTCTCGGTCGCGCGTTGTGAACAATCGGGCGTTTCGCGTTTCGCGCGGTCTCCGGCCGTTATCGAAATCTTCGCCTGCCGAGACCGTAGAACGCGGACTATTCGCACGTACTTCAACTCGTACTCCGAATAGTCCGCCCTGTGCGATTTCAGTAAGGTTTCGGTAATGGGCGCAATACGCACGCCGCCAAATAATCGGATGACGAAACATCGTGTTTTTGCAATCTCCTGACGACACCTCGGAGTTGTCAAAGCATGCGGGAGTACTAAAAAATACTCAAATGCACGAGACGTTGTCAACATTTGCGAGTAATATTTGTCAAGAATGAGAACGACAAACCAGAAATTTAGATTCAAGTTTACGACCAGCTGTTTCTAATTACACGCCAGAATTCTCAAAACTTGCGGACAATCAGACATCACGAACGGTATGGAAAAAATGTTTACAGATTGTTCATATTATATTTAGAATTTACTTAAAAAAATACAGGGACATAAAATATGTATACCTATATATATATATATATATATATATAGGTATACATATTTTATATATATATAGGTATACAGGTAATCGGTCAAAATATCCAAATTAATCGGTTTTTACGAAAATTAGTAGTTTACATTTTCTCCAAGTCCCCTCCCCCGAAATTTAACATTCTCAACAAAAAAGCACATTATCGGTATAATAATTGGCTAGTCGGTGATCAATTTTATGTTCTAATCCCCTCCAAAAAAAAAAATGGCCACGCGCCCGTCCGAGTTATCCTTTATCGTCGTTTCTCAGGGACTCGGCCGGCGACCGCCTCCCTGTCACTGATTTCCGCGACATCGAAGACCTCGGGGACGTCTACGTCACAATGATAAATTATTACAAGTCTACGCACGGCCATCTCACTGTACGGTTATCGTATTCTATACAGTGTGCGATTATTAAATTTTCTTTTTTTTTACATCCCCCACCGTTACGCGATGAGAACTCGCGACAAAACTTGCACGCAGATGAACGCGCGTCGCCGCCATTACGTGCGCAGTACGCCCATAGGTTGGGGATACTTCCCGCCGCGCTCGCGGTGCCGCGCGCGAAAAAAAAGCGCTCGCGTGCACCGGGCCTTTGGCTTAATAATCGATGCGCACACAACACCGTTTACCGCCGCCGCCGTAACACCCACAATATGCCGGAACGTAATATTTTCGTTTACCTGCGTCACCGACCAGTGGTTTTTTTTTTCTTTTTATCCCGTCGCCAATAACGTGCGCTACGTTCCGGGTGGCCGCCGACAATAATATTTCATCTTATCGTGGCTCATCGTCACCGACGGTGGACGCTCACGCTGTGTCCTACGTGAACGCGGCGATAAAAATTATCAAACGTATACAAATAGATTGGATTGTCCATCGTACGCGACAACAGCAGCGGTACGAGCGAACGAATGTAAACGATTGTTGCTCGTTCGCGTTCGCCGCAAATCGAATCGTTTTGTCTTTCGCCGCGCGCCAAAGGGACCAGACGTATTCGGAGCCGGACGTTTATCGCGATGACTACATATGATTTTATGTTGAACAATTACGATCTCCCACACACGATACACAAATCGGTAAACAGGTATTATAAACCATTCAGTTATAATGTACTAAACTATATTAATTAATATTGTATACTATTAATAATACTATGTAATATCGTTTTCTCGCAACCGTGGGCGTGGGTGATATAATTCGTCAAAAACCAAGCCTGTCCTTGTAAATAATTGAACATTTATTATGTCCGTTCGAAATATTGTAATCGCCGTCGTCACCGTCGTGCACGCGTGCGGGTACGAAGGATGTCGTATACGATTTTAAATACTGAGTGGAGCGATGAAGTCCACGGTTTTTTTACGCTAAACAAATATTATGAATGCGTATGCCCATTTAGTTATTCTACTATAATGTACTGTCGACGAAGCATCACTGTCAACGGCGTTGTCATCCGAACCCCGCTCCGTGTCGTTTTTCCGTTGACAATGGTTCATCGTTGCTTACGTGTCTACGTTAAATTACTTAATCTAACCCAATCTAACAGAGGCTGCGCCCGGTCCGTCCCATCGTCCTTGGACGTGTTTTTCGTTTTACAAATATTATTTTGTCCCCGCTGCCGCCCGCCCTGCGGCATCTGTCGATGACGGGATCTGTTTTTTTTTTTCTCGTAATCTAACCTATACATATATAAATATAATCGTCGGCGACGACGAACCGACGCGAACCGACGCGAACCTGTCGGTCAGAGGGTTGTTCACAGCAGTCCGCACATAATGCAGACGTTGTGTCTCGATAACGTGCCCCTCTCCCCCGTCTATAACATCCTGCATGCAGGAACAAAGGTCGATCGCGACCCATACGTTTCCGAGAATTTTAGCGCGCACTCGCGAGATTCCCACTCCTCTGAGGTATTCGTGACAATACACACACGCATACACACACACACACACACACACACACATACACACACACATACACACACACATACACACACACACACATACACACACACACATACACACACACACATACACACACACACATACACACACACACATACACACACACACACGCGTGCACGCACGCACACACGCACACACACCCCTGATTGTTGTAGTCGTTACGATTTTCATTTGCTTGTGGTGATCACAGACATGGCCGTCGTTCGATAGTCGCTCGTCAGCGGTAATTCGTCTATGAACCCGGGCGTGAGACCCTCTCAGTTCTCCCTCCGCTTTCGTACATTTTTGTTTTCTCCACAGTTTTTATAGCGAGTGAATTACTTGTTATTATCATTCGTTCATTTTTATACCATCGCTAAAAATGAATACGTTCGCCTGCACATTCGTCGGTTGCGCTCAAGTTTTTAACGCTTGACGCGTCGAGCTGAATCGCACAATGACGCCGCATTTCAATGCGATCTTCGATCGAAAATGTTTGCGCAAGCACATGGAAATTGTCCGGCCTGATGGAAGGGTCGTAATGTTGTTCCGGACGCACCGACCGTTGCGCCGCAGTTAGAAGGACAACAAGCTGAGCCATCGAACACACGTGCTTCAGAATCGGTATCAGATCTTCTCTGAGATTGCGTCTCTCTGCTGCAAAAAAATTATCGTATACGTCACGCTACACTACAGGACGCCGAGCCGTCAAACGTGCGACCAGAAAATTTATGGAAGTCTGTAGTATGGGCTTATGTGAAGGTAAGATTTTTTTTTTTTTTTACCCCCGTCTGAAATATTAGGCAACTTGGATTTAATATTTTTCATATTTTTTTCTCCCGATCAAACCTATGCCAAACATACACAACCATACCTGTACTAAACTAACCCAACATTGCATTTTTATAAACCTAGGTTAAACTCGTGGTTTATAGATAATATATGGTTGCCTTAAAGTCGTGTAAACAAGTTGATACCCTCGGAACCATTCCTTATATACAACTGACGTCATGGAAGTATAAAATTCATTGAATCACTCTTATACTCCATCACGTGTGTTTCAGTAAAAAATTAACCGAAACCGAAATGTAATGTCATTTTAATATGTTTGAGTATTAAGTTTAAATATTTAGGGACACTACTATACTGCCCTGCTAAGGAAAAGTGCCGTAACAACATATATGTTAGTTTTGAAATAAATGCATTTTGTATTTTTCATTTTCTTACACCTTTATTATTTCCAATACTATTTGATTTCATACAAAACAAATTCAAAACATCCACCTGTATAGTATTTTTAACGCGGAATCCAATGAAATAATAATAAAATAGTATTATTGACTTCTTATATGAATTAAAGTTACTTTTATGTTAATATTTAGCAATTTAAGCCGTATATACTTTCATTTATTAAGGAAACATTCCGTAAGTAAATTTTATGGCATTATTGCTTAATATTTATAAATCGTTTATACATTTATATATTAAGGAAAAATGCCGTAAATAAATTTATATCAATACAAATATGGTAATTATATTATAAAACAGCTTTTTACATACAAATTGTCAATATTAGTATTAAAATTAATTAGATTATATTATATTAAAAAATTAGGTATATTTTCCTAAAAGCTTTAACTGTTTTGTAGTAGGACTTGTTTTAAATTGTTCAGAATATCATTTCTTTTTTCACAGGATTGCCACAAAGTCCATTTAATGGTTGAGGTGCAACCATTTCAGATATTGTCATTATATTTTTTTTTAAAAAGTCAACCTCTGAACATTCTTCTTCAAAATCAAATTGTATGCACAAAATAAATTTATCTTTAACTGCTTTTATACATACAATGTCTTTTAATAACATGTGGTTTGTTGACTTGCCTATTTTTTGTTGAGATTTATAATTTATCCATAAATAAAAACCAAAATTATTCATTATTTTCACATCTCTCGATTTGTTTGCAGATCCCACAGCTTTAATAAAATCATCAAAATTGTAAGTTTTCTTTTGGTGCTTAAGAGATTGTTCTACTTGACGGTGAAAACTATCTGCAGACATCAATGTATGACCAGCTTTAAAAAAATTTCATTTCATTTGCAGGAATTTGATCAGAATTTATTATATAAACTAAAAATGATAGCAAACATCAATTTTTATTTTAGCTACTACAGTTATCTAACCAAATTGTGATTCTATTAGCATCACGATAATGAGTTAAAAAATTAAAAAAGTGCGAATTAAATCTTCTTTCTTGTGACCACTTATTTTTTCATGCCATACACACGCAAATGGCTGTAAGTTACCTTTTTTCCCTTGAGGTATAAAACTTTCATGGTATGCAACAATTCACTTAATGAATAAAACTTTTTTAAATGTGTCCAACCTTGATAGCATTTTTATTTTTTGCAAATCAACTGAAAAATAAATAGAATTCTCTTTGTTGTAACAGTTAATTTTGGCCTGTTCTTGACATAACACTCCAGCAGTATTAGCTTTTTTATGTGGGTTAAATAAGTCGCACATACAATAAAATTAGGTACCATTTGGTCTTTGGAATGTTCTTGAATTTTGAGACTCACAAACGTCGCATTCTTTGTGTCTAAGTTGAGTAAATGAGATTTTTTTTTTGAACTTGATCTCTATTATATGCATAGGCAATAAAAAATTCAGGTTTGTTTATAAAAAAAATCTAGCTAACCTAATAAAATTTATATATATATTACCTTGTTGTAGTTGTAGAAGAAAAGCTTCTTCATCGAATATTTCCATTGAATCTACATTATAATGTATATTTTATCATATTATTATTTTTTATATAAGTATTATAATATAAATTTATAATAATAAAATTATCTATTCATTTTCTTTCCAGGAGTGGAAGGAATCGCGGTGATATATCAGGGTCATGAATAAATTCTTGCGAATTTCTTGCGAAATTAATAAAAATGTATAGATTTTTAAACCGCACTTTTCCTTAGCAGTGTGCAGTATACTTGAATAATTTATGAAATAGTAAATACTTCGGTTGTCTTATTTAAATTTTTTATATAAATATATATCACCATAGTATTGATCACGTCGTTATAATCATGAACTATTTTGTATTTATTTAAATTTTACTAATATTGTAACTAACTATAGTAACATGAAATCATTATTTTTACCTAACTTTGTTAGGATTTAAAATTTTGTTTGTTTTTTAATAAAAACTAATGTTCACAGTTATTATATTATTATGTAATGACTAAATTGAGGAAATTTGTTAGTTTTCTGTTAGACTTTATTTTAATTGTTATAAAATAAACAATTCAACAAGTTGGTACTAACATTAATTGTTATTTTATAATTTAATATTGTCATTTGCATTGGTAGACATATTTTATAAATATTAAGTACAAAATTATCAATAAAATTATTTTATAATGAATTTAAAAAAAAACAGATAGGTACCTATACATATTATACTTATAATTATAAAATGTTGGCATCACTTTTTCGGGGAAATAGTTGGACTGTCAATTAGTTTCTTCATACTATTAATTTCTTTGTTCTGGTTTCATAAAAATCGATTATATATATTTTTTTTTATATACTCTTATCGAATCTACTTCATTAGGCCATGTTGACTTTTTTAAAACTGAAATGTTTTCTAAAATCATTTTATTTTCACTTTAATTTTCAAGAAGTCTTTGTATTAAATTATTTGCTATACTTGTTAGAAATTGATTTTTATTGATACATATTAATTTTTTGCTACATGTAAGTTTTATATTTTTAAATTCCATTTTATCTGTGGCAATTACTGCTTGAGCCATCGTGTGTTTACCATCATATGTTTTGTAATAATTAATTACTCTTAAATATTTTTAAGTACAACAGTTAGCTTCTATTAGTTAAATACCTGACGAACTTCTTTATTTAAAATTTGCTGTAGTAAACCTTGGTTTATTTTTCTTAGTTCCAACATTATTATCATAATTATACACGAGATTTACATTTTTATAATATACAGTATATGTAGTAATAAATCTATAAAAATATATAAAATATGAAGATAAATAAAAAAAAAAAAAATACAATAAGATATACCAAATGAATGGAGTTGGGCAGAAAGTAACTATCCCACAAATGTTCTATTTGGAGATAATTTAAGTTTTAAAAAATATAGTTTTTATAAATCTGTTTACACCTCATATGACTTCAAACCAATATATCTTATTTATTGGATGTCTGTATTTTAATTACTTATAAAACTCTGATAGAAATAATATAATATAACAGGGGTGGCCAAACCGCCAAATCGATCTTCAAAGTGAGTTGATAAACACTCTAATTTTTGTACATAATCTTCACAATTCAATTTTGTTGCTATTCCAACCAAATAATCCTCAAATTTTTTTAAGTACGGAAAATGGTTTAAATTTTTTATTCTTAAGTTTCTGAAAAAGTTTAAGCTTATTTTGGAAACTAAAAATGTCTTGTACTAGGTTATTTATGAATTTATTTTTACCTTGAAGAGACATATTTAATGTGGCTAAGTGATGCACAACGTCAGTACAAAAAGACATATCTCTTAACCATTGTGGGTCTGAAAGTTGTGGAAAGTTTTTATCTTTTTCTTTTAAAAATGTTTTAATAGGTTCTAATAAATCGAAAAAATTTTATTAAAACGTTATTTACCGATAACCATCGAACTAAACAATACTATGAAACATCATTTGGAATATCATCCTCTTAACTTTCAATAAAGTTTTTAACACGTTCAATGCCGTTACCGTATTATCATTTTGTTTGTAATAGCCACATGGAAATTCCGCCGCGATAAGGTATGACAATGACGTGTTGTCACCGGCCATGTAGGCAGCATTATACTGTTTTATTGTTATTTTTTTTCAGGCAAATTTAAAACCATAAATATTCTAACGAAATATAATTCCATGAACAAGATGTTATTTTATTTATTTTTACACACAGATATTTTATTAAAACATAATAAAATCAAAAATAAAATTACAGCCACTTTTCTTTAAAAATTTCCTATTTATAAATTAATAATATAAAATTAAATTTTAGTCTTAGTTTATAAATATATGCATTAAAATTAATTGATTATGTATGAAATTCTTCAAAACAATTTTCTAAACAAAGCGCTGGTTCACCATCCACACTGAGGACAGAAATGTATAGTAGTCACTCTTTTTTTCCCTTTAGAATAACATAGTTTACACCTTTTCCTTAAGTACACACCTTTTTTATTTTTTGGTAATTTTTTTGGCAAATGAATTGGTTTTGTTTGAGATTTTAATGACAAACTAGGTACAATATTATGTGATTCACATAAACTCAAAATTACTGATAGTCTGTAATTATAAAAAGTTATTTTTTTCTCGTGTTTTATAAAAAGGTAATATGAGTTTAACATAAAAAGTTGAAAAAAATGAATTACAATTTTTTTATACCATCTGATTGTTTTTCTTTCACAAGGATAATAAGACATCATTTGGTCTTGTTTATCAACACCCGACATATATTGATTATATTTAGAAATTGCAAGTGGTTTATTTTTGTTTGTCCTTTCCTATTTGTTACCTCAACCATCTTATTTTCAAACTCTGAACTAATCATTAATATTTCACGCCGATCTCACCACTTAGACACACACACACCTTTTTCTGTATATTTACCAACATTCTCTCCTACTTTTAATTTTACGGAAGTAATGTCCTTAGGATTATATTTCCTATTTTGTCTCAATGTCCCAGTGCAATAAGTTTCTTTATTTAAAAGATTATGGGCTAATTTAACACTATTATAATAATTGTCTATGTAAAGTGAACGGCCACTATACAAACGTTTTTCCATGAGTTTTTCAACCACGTACTTGGTGTGACAGCAATCCAAAGTCATGTAATATGCTTGCCCTGAATATATCATTACTCGGTGCACAAGACCAAAATATTCTGTTAGCATGTATAGTTTAATTTCATATTTATGTCGTTTGTTTTTAATATATTGCCGAAAGATCAGTCTGCCGCGAAATAGAACCATCGATTCATCCAATGCTAAATTTTTACTTGGTTCATACACTTCTTCCATTTTCTTATTGAAATAGTTCACAATATTTTCTATTTTATTTAATCGATTATTAGATTTAGAATGAGAAAAGTGTAGAGCTCTCAAAATTAGCATGAATCTATTTCTACTCATATGTGATCGAACAATTTTTAAATCAAATAACTCACATTTTTTCCAGTAGTCTTCTAAACGGTTTGTTCTTATGATTCCGGTGTGAAAAAGTAACGTTAAAAATATTTTCATTTCTTCTACAGAAGTATCTTTCCATTGAGAAATTTTACTAGTAAAATTCCCAGAAGAAGCCAAAAATATTTCAACAGCGTATAAATTAGTTTCTTGCACAATTAATTCGATCAGTTCATCGGTAAAAAGCATACTAAAATAATCAATTGGGTTATTTCCCGGTGGTCGTGTTTTTAAACCAGCAACTCTAGAAAATGGAACTTTGGTTATATGTGGTGGATCATCAACCCACATATAGTTGTTGGATTGCCTTTCTACGGGCTGAGTTCTTAATATTGCTTTATTATTAACTATTTCATTTTCTACTCAAGGATTTTCATTGCATTGAAGATCACAATCCTCATCGGCTGAATCTCCTCCCAGGTCTGATTCTGAACTAAAATTTAAATCTTCGTCAGAATTCTCCAAAATGTTTAACAATTCTTCATCAGTCAAAACTTTTTTTTTTACATTCCCTATATCTTTACACGATGGGCCAGGTGGAAGGTCCATTTTAATAATAATAATTTTAAATATTTGAACTGTAAAAAACAATTAAAAAATTCAATAAAAGTTAGATTTAATATTATTTATTATAAACATATAACAAAAATATTAATGATAAAATATTATGATAAAATAAATATAATATAGAAAAAACTTACTTTTTTTGTTTTATTTGAAATTATGACAAATAAACACAATTTTAAATCCAAGTACACCAAAATGTAGCTGAAGTGTTCACCAATAGGATAAAGAAAAATGATGTGTGTATGCACAAAGCCGACGGAAAAAAGACTGTTCAAAAATAAACTACTCGCATGACAACAATGTGTTGTCATCGGCGATGAGCGCGCTGCCTACCGTGACAACACCGTGTTGTCGTCGGTGTTGAACGTGTTAAATTGGCGATGTATCTTTGAACGTGAACGTATGTAGTTTACAATTTTAAGAACAACACTCATCACATGTTCATATTTAAAATATTTAGCCATTAGGTGTTCTCTATGAATAATGCAATGAATTGGAATAAAGTCTGGAAAATCAGTATCATTTTTTAAAATACCTATCAATCCATTTTTACAACCTGTTATACTGGGTGCACCATCAGTTGAGACGCTAACAATTTTTGCAATAGGTACTTTTGCTTTACGAAGTACTATGTCAAGAGCATCCTTAATATCACAACCTCTAGTAGTTTCTTTAAGAGATCTAATATAAGATCTAATAATTCTTCTTTCACTTCCATATTCATCGTCACATAATGTATAAAAATAGCTAACTGTGGTTTATCCTGAATGTACATTCATCTAACGCTAAACTTAATGCAGAACAATTAGCAATTTCATTTTGTAAATTAGAGAAAATATCTGAACTTATCATTGAAATATGTCTTTCCATAGTATTTCTACTATTCGAAATATTTTCAACCATATTTATTAATTTTTTATCTTCCGGTTTTAAAATGGAAATAACATCTATAATGTTTTTTGTTAAATNTACAAAAAATTTGAAAATATGAATTTATGTATTTGAAAAAATATAATATTTTATTAAATTACAGTGTATAGAAAAAAATGTGTAAAAATAAAGTGTTCCTGATATCATTTTTCTTTATAGACTATTTTCTTATTTGTTGCGTGTTTATTTTGCTTGTAAGCTTTTTAAAATCAGGACTATATGTTGTTAACGCAGTTTTAAGTTACTAACCTTAAATTGTGATAGTTGGGATTGACAGATGAGACAAAATGGTTTACTGTTTCGTTCTATGAAAAATTACTCTTTTTCCCATTGTAATTTGAATTCTCTGTGTTCTTCATACTTGCGTTTCTTAGACATAATAATTATTTTATTAATGTTATGTTGTTACACGCACAACGTCAAAAAGCACTATGAAGACATAATATCCATTATCCATGTGTGTCTATGTCTATATATTTTTATATTTATGGTATTTTTGAAGATAAAATTTAATTTGAGATTATTGTACAATTATTGTTATCGTATTCTTCACATTTTATTAAATACGATACCTTATCTTATTTACAATATCACATATATATATATATATACAAATTATATAATAATATGACCTTTTTTTTTACATTTTGGCTCTTCCATATTTATTAATATATTTGGTGGCTCGCGAGTCTCTTCTTGCTGGCTACCCCTGATATATAATATGGTACATAGTTATACAGTATAATTACAGAGTTCATTTTATATAGTTAAGAATAATTCATAATGATAAATAATTACAATAATAGG
This sequence comes from Cinara cedri, assembly GCA_902439185.1. NCBI lineage: Eukaryota > Metazoa > Arthropoda > Insecta > Hemiptera > Aphididae > Cinara > Cinara cedri. The sequence goes on along the minus strand of CABPRJ010001433.1, from coordinate 2,065 downwards.
GTTATAATAATAATGATAAGTAATAATGAGTGTTGAGCCCAGATAATTTTTTTTTCATCTAGATAAAGATAAAGATAAAAATAAACTCAACTAAAATTATCTATTTAATAGATAAAAGATAATCAGAATTTATCTAGATAAAAAGCAGATAAATTTTTTAAAGTATTTAATATAAAAATTCAAAATTGTAATTAGTGGGTAAACATTTTTTTAGAACAATTATTTCTGCCTTTAAACTATTAATGCATACTCCTAAAAGGTCCTGCATAAAATATAGTAGGGTTACACAATTTTATATTTTCATAATATTATAATTTATAATTACTTTATAGTGGTTTATAAAAAGCATGCCATTTTCAAAATCAAGACTTAAAAAGTTATTTATTGATATTGCTAACTGTAAGTTTTCAGCTGAGAACCTCTTTTCTAAATTAGTTATCACTTGATCATTTACACGCATATAAGTTGTTTGTCTCCAATAAATATTAACTGCAATATCCTTATCTACTGGTTCATGTTGAGCACTAGTATTGGTAAATAAAGCAAAATCGTTCAATTTATTTGGATGATTTCGTTTACGTTTTGATCCTAAACAAAACATATTAAGTACCTATCAAGCTATAATTTGTTTTTATAAATTTTTTATATACAATTAAATATACAAGACAAAAAATATACCTGTGGTTGGAATTTGAAGATCTATTTCATTTTCCTCAGAAAATTGTTCAATTCTTGTCTAAAGGTTACTAAACGACTCATCAGATCTTAGGCTTTTGAATGTTGATATAACTCCATTAATAATATTTACTGACTTTCCTAATGTAGTGTTAGTATTCTGTAGTTGGTTGCTCAATACATTTATTATAGCTAATACCTCATGGAGAATAAAAACTAAAACAATAAATTCACTTCTTCCTATTGAAGTAAGAATTCCTATTATAAACAGTTTTTAATAATTAAACTATTAAAGAGAAAAATTATATTTGTATTTATATAGTTGAAAATAACAATTACCTATTGCTTGAGGCACATTCTTATCAGATTGATCCTCAATTTCGATCTGAAGTGTATCAACAATAGCAACATAGTTTTCAATGATGGCTTTACAATTTTTGAACCGACAAACCCAACGAGTATCGCAAACCCTCATTATAGAACCTTTTTTCAAACCTAATTTTGTTTGTACTTCACATAATTTAATATTGTTTGTAGGCTTTGAAAAGTGAACATATACCGCTTCAAGGGTATTGAATACATTACGAGCCTCCTAAATAAAAATTTAAATACATAATATTACACTATTTGTTAATATATTTAATAAAAAATTCTAAATGTTATACCTTAATTGATGTACATACATCCACAACAACTAAATTTAAACGGTGTGAAATACAATGTATGTAAACGGCAGTTGGATGGTGCTCTTTTATTTTAGTTTGTACACCATTTAATTGACCAGACATTACACTGGCACCATCATATGACTGTGCTACAATATTTACATGTTGTAGACTATTTTTTTGTTTTTTAAAAAATTTAAATATGGTTGTTACAATCTGGTCTGCCTTTTGACCACTAGACACATCAACAAACCCTAAAAACCGTTCATGAATATTTAACTCAACTGTGTATCTAATACATATAGATAATTGCTCTTCTTTATGGCATCTAAAACATTAAGTTTTTACTAAAAATAAATGAATATTAAATATTAATCCTACATGCAAGACTATATTATTAAAATTACCTTGCTTCATCACACATCAGAGCAAAAATCCAACAGAAGAAACCTCATTTACAATAATTTCATTAACTTCATCGGCGCATAATTGAATAATTTCATCATGGATTTTCCAACTAGTATAATTAACATGCCGGTTATGCATATTTTGAAATCCAGGTACTGATTTTACATACATGTTGCATAACTCTTTGAAATTACCTTAAAATTAATTATTAATTATTATTTTTAAATAGTTAAATAATAAGTAAATATAAATCTAAAGTTAAATCAAGAAAAAAAATTAATCCTATACTGTAAGCCAGCGTTTCCCAACCTTTTTCC